>WOUH02000036.1:3803626-3817439 GCA_009936405.2 Stevia rebaudiana
GGTTGCCGGCCTATATATATAAAAAAAATTTGGTCGAAATCGCGAAATTTACACTACGCGCGAAAAAATCTGGGGTTGCTAAAGAGAGCTGCGCCCCTGTATGTAAGTCTTGCTCCACAAAACAAATAAATCTATTGCTTAAATTCTCACCATCAATCTGATTACGCAAATTAATCTGACTTCAACTACTTCATTATCGAAAAACACCTTTCAATGATGTAGGATGGAATGGTTAAAATGAAAGCTAGCTACAATAAACAATTGTCAATGTAAATAAAAGATTTTTCTTTGTTTCAGCCATCAATTTTACAAGACATTATAAACCATTTAAGTTGATAAATCATGTATCCAGTTTTAAGCTATCAATATAGGTGGCTAGTTCAACCCAAAATCTTCTTTTATTTTTTTCATTGAAATTATGCGGGCACGTCTTGGATAATCTTAGTGTATTTGAAACGTCAAACCCACCAAAATGATCACAAAGACTCAAACTACTCAAACAAACAAGTTTTGTGTTACTTCGATAATACGATTCCCAAATTCTTGTATATGCCGACACTTTACCTCTTGCACCAATCACGTATTCATTTTCTTAGATGGCTTGGTTTAGGGTAACTAAATAAATAATGAGCTAGTATAGGTGGGCTTGGTTTAAGGTATTGAAATTAATAATGGCCTAGTTAGATGAACTTGCTTCATGGTATTAAAAATAATAATGTGCTAACGCATGTGGACTTGGTTTAGGGAATTAAAATTAACTAATAATAAATTTGGCTTAATTTAATTTGAGTTTAAAATTATTAGTTGGGTCTTTTTGAATTAGGTGGTATAAGTAACACTTAAAAAATCAAAAGTGGAAATTAAAAAATCAAAAGTGGAAATGGATGATTCCAAATTTTACGATGGCAATTGAGATTTTAACATATATATACTATTTATTTTTTAATGTGGGTGGGTGTACACCACCCAACAATAGGTAAGCCATTGAACACTCCCAACCTTTAAACCATTTATCATTGACAGCACTGTCATTAACTAATCCTAACAGCGTTATTATTTTGATGACATGACATGCTGACATGATATTTCTTTTAAAATCATAAAGTTTGATAGATATCACGACTCTAGTAAGTCATTTAATAGATGCTATCAATCATTAAGCTCGACCCACAAAACAAAACACAATCAATCCCTATTTAACATGTCCTAGATTTGTTAAGTAAGTCTTTGATATTACTAATTATCTATAACAAATTCCTAATTCTAATAAACAAATCTCCTTCTCTATCCAAATAGTTATTTAGACTTTATCTATTAAGCCTTAACTAATAAACTATAACAAGATTAATCCAACACTAATAACTGACATTAAGGACACAATGATCAACAAAATAACTTACACACATATTAAATAGGAAATGACCGTTTTCATATTCACATCTTGTAATTAGTTAAACTTTACTCAATTATGTAATACTTTAGTTGATCCGAATCATTTCAAGTATAATATCATATACAAATATTGTAAAAAAATAATGGTTGTTTGTACCTAAACCTCATTATTAAAATATCCTTTATATAACCATGTGTCTATAAATAATTTTAAATTACTTGGAAGATCATTATTAAGACCCAGTGAAACACGTGTTCAACCCTTTATTTTGCTTTCTTCTTTTATTGAAAATAAATAAATGTAGATTCAATTTTCAAAGGGTGGAATGTCGACTTGAAACAAACACCAAAAAGTTTACGGCAACATGCCACATCCACATTTAACTCGTGCACTATTCTACTTTATCCCACCACTTTATAAGTAATCCAAACATCAGATCGATCGATTATCACTTTCAAATTCTCTCTAAATCAAATCAATAGCTTCATCAGATCATTGAATACTGGAACAATCATGTCAGAATCATCTGCAGTTGAAATCGATTTCTTTAGTCGCGAATCATCTCCTAAAAAGCTTTCAGATCGTCGAGGTAAGATTTCTTAAATTTGTTGTTAATCGATCCATTTCATATGCTAATTACATTGTTTCTTATCTGATTAATTGATTATATGATAAATCTGCAGATATTCAAGGCGTGATATCAAAAATCAATCCTGAGCTTCTGAAATCTGCGATTGCTTCAGCATCTGCTAACTCGAGTTTCGTGGCTAACACGCCGGTTTCTCCAATAAATGCTACTGTTGCTCCGATGACGATCTTCTTCAACGGAAACGTTTCTGTATTTGACGTTACTCCTGATAAAGCAGGAAGTATTATAAAACTTGCTGAGGGTTTAAATTCAATTTCTAAAAATGCTGCTGAATCAATAATGTCTGTAAAGCGTGAAAGCAGTCTAATTCAAACGATCGGTGGAGTACTCAGAAATGGTAAGCGTTCTGTGCAAAACTTTTGATTTTTCATGATTTTTCTCTTGTTTTACATAGAGTTATACCGATTGTTGATGTTTGTATGTTTCATTTTACTCAGATCTACCGTTGTCAAGGAAGAGATCGTTGAGGAGGTTTCTGGAGAAGCGTAAAGAAAGGTTGGTATATTCGATAATTATAACTTTAATTAAAATTAGCAACAACTTAACAAGTATATTTTGCAACGGAATCGTTTTCTTAATTACCACTTTTCCCACGTTTATAACTAAAGGTTTTTTCAAATTAATCTTCAGAATTTTTACATCAATAACATTATTTTCGTCTAAATTAGTTGCAAACTGACGGATTCTTTCCGTCGCAATACTTCTTTTGTGTAACTGCTAATATCTTAAAACTGCAATAACATGCTTCAAAACTTAATGTCTACTTGTGATTATCCGTAATAATATAAAATGTAAAGTTTAAAAAGTATTCCTTGCGATCTTTTGCAAAAACATGCAAACAGTTTATTAAAATCAATTAAAATTTGTATATTTTTGCAGGCACGTGTCTACGTCTCCATACGCGTGTTCACAAGGAAGCACATCTTCTCGCTGAAGAAAACGTTAATATTCCATTATTTCATTTTCTGTCATTTGTAATGAGAACGCGACACAAAAGGAGATTCGACGGATTACGAACTTACCAGGAAAAGAAGATACAAATATAAACAAGACTTTGATTTCAAGAATCTTTTTACTTTATGTGGAGTTAGACCAGTTTCAGAAATGTTTTATTAATTTTATAGTTGGACTTTAGGTTGGTCCCCATATGTGACCAAGTTGTTTTGTTTATTATTCAAAGGGTACCCCTAATTTGACCTATTTATATTCGTAAACGTGACTATTGATTGTTAATTAAACTTTAGTTTTGATTTATTATTTGTTTATTAGATTTGTTGTCACTACTATATTTTATGAAATTGAAAAACTACGAAACTTTGACGATTGAAATATATTCCGATCTTGTTAAGTCATCTCTTTATTGATTCAGCAGCATTTAAAATTTATAAGATCGATGGGCATTTTCACCTCAACATTGTCATGTTTGATCGCCCATCCTCTCTCATTGTTGTCTCCTCGTCACGTCTGTATATGAAAGCTCATCTCTTTCATATTGGCTTAAGGGCGCCTAGTCGTAAATTATGTAATTTAAATTTACAAGTGTAACTGTAAACCTGAATTTTTTACAAATTTAAGTATCCGTCTTTATCATAGAATTTGACACAAAGCTTGTCATTTAACGTTATAAACAAAATTGCCTTTTTGAATGTTGGACAACAAACATGTTAATCGCCAACGAAAATCATGTGACATCCGTGTTAGTGAAAGCATCGCACGAAAATACGTTTTCATGAAACTTGTTTAAAAATTCTTATGATAATACAGATCTACCCAACAAACCATCAACATTGACGTCCTTATGCTGATTATCTATCAACCGATAACCATGGTTGCAAATGAATCAAACGAACAACTCATGAACTATTCAGTGAGAAGCTCATTGCGTTAGTTCGTTTAATAAATACACGAACATTAACAAAATATTTTGTTCATCTAGTTAAATAAAACAAATATGAATAGAGACATGTTTGTTCATGTCATTAATATTTGTGAAGAACATTCGGTAATGTGTTTGTTAATGTTCATTTTTAAATATGTGTTATATTTTAAATATTTTTTATCATGTTAAAACCTAGTCATTTAAAGCTTCTATCTTGTTAAAACTTGACCATTTAAATATTAGATCAAGATATTATATTGAGATACATATGTTTACGATTATTATATAATTTATTATATAAAGTGTTTAACTTTATATTTTTTTGGGATAAATAATGAGAATTATTTTATATTTATATTGTATATATACGTTTGCATTGGTGAACAAATTTAATACCGTAATGAACAAACACAAACAAAACTTTTCATACAATTATGTGTTCGTGAACAAGTTCAATGTTAAATGAACGAACAAAAACAAGGTTTCACTTAGTTCGATTTGCTTATAGCAATATTGATCGATAATTTATGTGTTTCTCTAATCTGAATCTCTTCTCAAATGTGAAGTAAAATAAAGGTATGTTAGGCAGTTGATGAAATATAGTGGATGAAGAGTGTTGTTTGATTAAAGTTCCATTGAGCATAACTCAAATGGTAGGATGGATAGTTGTCAACCTTACGCACTTGGAATCCATATTCAGGAAATTATGTTTTTGCCACCAACAATCTTTTTCATACCGACATATCATATCACCATAAAGTTTAATGTCTTATTTTTCCCTTGACACTCAAATATAAAGTTATTACATCGAAATATAAGGTAAACGAGCAACAAGTTGCACCGCCAGTCCTTCTAAAATGAAAAAGATCAACACTAATTTACAATTTTACATAAATGCCCTCACCTTTCTTTTACACGTGTCCTAACAAATTCCCACTTAAAATGCTACAAACAGAAAAGAGAATACATACGCATATATAGACGTTTAAAAAGTATTAATATGTTGAGGATTACGAAAACAATACAATACATTTGTACATCCTATTTAACATGTGATAAACAAGACGGTTACGTAACAACCACTGACCACAATATAAACATAATTGTCATACATTTTCTTTCCTGCTACTTAAATCAAGTTGTATAAATATAATCTAATTGGAGTTGCATTAATAAACAACAAGAGTCACCCAAACTATTGGATTAACAACTTGGTAAGTTCTAAATTAAGCAAGGGGACCGAATTTATTAGGGTCTTAATTTGTAAAACTGAAAATTAATTTGATCTTTGGTTTAGGCTTTGTATTATGTTTGGGCTAGCTTAAAACTGATCAAGTCATGGGCCCGTTAACCGTGACCATGAAGTTTCTTTGGATATCGAATCGGGTCAAAATCGATTGCCAGTTCCAACATGAGTCAGGGCTTCTCGTTAGCCCTTTTACAGTCCCGTTTTCAAAAAATGGCTCGAGAATTGGGTCCGTGTTGCAACATATGAGTTAGGGCTTGCTGTAATCGGGACTTTTAATTGGGGGAGGTTAATCGCACCAACCGGTTCGATTAGAAGCCTAAACCACGTATTCGGGTGCAACCATTCGGTTGGTAGTCTAGCAAGTTCAGGAAGTCATCTTCTTACGTACTCGGGTGCATCCATGGGTGCTGTATCTATTCGCTTGAATTACGTATACGTATTCATTCCTGAATGCATAATCGAGAAATGAAAGTAAAGGAACCGCACAAAAAGGTACCAAACAACTTTTCCTTTTTCTATGAGTTTGATCCGGTCAATTTTTATGATGTTATAGTCCTTGAATTGGTTGAATTTATTTGCTAAAAGTTTACTTGCTGAATGGCTGTACTACATATTGTGCTTTGAATGATGTTCAATCATTGATGAGTTGATTATTAGAAGCTATATGTATACGTCTATTTTTTGCAGGTAACTACTGCTAAAAGATTGTTTTGTATTTTCAGCATTTTTGGGTTGCTATGTCCATGTTTTTCTTTTGTTATGTGTTCACGCATTTTAACATCTACCATTGGAACCTGTTTTCTTACTCTTTCAGCAAAACCTTTATCGGTCCCATGGATTAATTAGTACAGTACACACGATCATACATGTTACACACTCTCAAGTTGATCAAGGAATTGGATCTTCTTTCAAAATCATGAATTTGCCGGGAAAATAAACGCTTTTATCTCAAAACTCATGATAAGATTCTATTCTCGTTACAGAACACGGGCATCCATCAATTTGCTATCATTCTCTTCTCAGAATCATTGCCAAATATGTGGGTCCTCTTTACCCTTATCCACCTGCACCCAATTGGATCAAGAACAACTAAATTGTGTACCATTAACTCCCATTTTGGATCCTCAAATAATCGCCCGTTTTCTCCAAACTTGCATTATCAATGGCGACATCGCTTCAGGAAAGACCCTCCATTGTCACATTTTGAAAAAAGGTTGTGGTTTGGACCTGTTTGGATGGAATATACTTATAAATTTGTATGTAAAGTCAGAGCTTTTATCAGATGCACGTAACCTGTTTGATGAAATGCCTGTTAGAAATACAGTATCTTTTGTCACGTTAATTCAAGGGTTTTCAGATTTTCCAAATATTGAATCCACCAAATTGTTTGCGCGATTACATAGAGAAGGTCATGAACTTAACGCGTTTGTTTTCACTACCGTTCTGAAGCAGCTTGTGAACATGGAGTATGCTGAGTCAGCTAGAAATGTTCACGCGCCGATTTATAAACTCGGTCATCATTCCAATGCTTTTGTTGGCACTGCACTTCTTGATGCTTATTCATCTTGCGGGTGTGTTCATATGGCAACTGATGTTTTTAATTGTATTACTTATAAAGATATGGTATCATGGACCGGAATGATTACATGTTATGCTGAAAATAATTACTTCAAAGAAGCTTTCAGTTTCTTCTCTCAAATGCGCATGTTAGGGTTTAATCCTAACAACTTCACACTTGCTAGTTTGTTCAAAGCTTGTATCGGTCTTGATGTCATTAAAGTTGGTAAAAGTGTTCACGCTTGTGCTATCAAAACCTGCTATGAAATCGATCCTTACGTCAGCGTTTCATTGCTTGATTTGTACACCAAATCTAATGACATTGAATCCGCACGCCACGTGTTTAATGAAATACCCAAAAAAGATGTGATTCCATGGAGTTTCATGATTGCAAGATATTCTCAAAGCGACCGATGTGAAGATGCGGTAAAACTATTTTGTAAAATGAGATATGAAGCAGTTGTTCCGAATCAGTTTACGTTTGCTAGTGTTCTGCAAGCGTGTGCAACAATGGAGAATTTAACATTTGGCAAGCAGATTCATTGTCATGCGAAAAAGGTTGGTCTTGATTTGTTTATACATGTATCAAACGCGCTTATGGATGTTTATGCTAAATGTGGATTAATAAACAACGCGATTGAACTGTTTAGAGAATCAGAAAACATAAATGAGGTCTCGTGGAACACGTTAATAGTTGGTTATGTTAATTTAGGGAATTGGGATATCGCACTAAATCTATTTACTGATATGCTAAAAGATCAGATTCAGTTAACCGAGGTTACATACTCGAGTGTTCTTCGCGCATGTGCTAACTTAACAGTTTTGGAAACCGGTGCTCAAATACATTCTTTAACAATCAAAACCCTTTTAGAAAATAACGTAGTAGTCGCGAACGCGTTAATCGACATGTATGCCAAATGTGGTAACATTAAGCATGCGCGTTTAGTATTCGACACGATTAGCCAGAAAGACGTGGTGTCATGGAATGCAATGATTTCAGGTTATTCAATGCACGGTCTTGGTAACGAGGCGTTAGTTATATTTAAAACGATGTGTAAAACGGATGTTAAACCCGATCAGTTAACATTTGTTGGTGTTCTTGCAGCATGTAGCAACATAGGTTTGTTAAATGAAGGTGAATTTTATTTTAATTCAATGGTTAATGATTATTCTATTGAACCATGTATGGAGCATTATACTTGTATGGTATCACTTTATGGCAAGTTAGGTCAGTTAGTCAAAGCTGTAAATATAATCGATCAAATTCCTGGTGAACCGAGTGTAATGGTATGGCGCGCTTTACTTGGAGCATGTGTGATTCATAAAGATCTTGAATTGGGTGAATTATCTGCAAAACGCGTTCTTGAATTGGAACCGCAAGATGAGTCAACATACGTGTTATTATCAAACTTGTACGCGAGTGCTAAAAGATGGGATAATGTAGGTTTAATTAGGAAAAATATGAAGAAAAAAAGAGTTAAAAAGGAACCTGGTCTTAGTTGGATTGAGAATCAAGGTATAGTTCATTATTTTACAGTTGGTGATTCGTCACACGATGACATTAGATTAATTTACGGGATGTTAGAGTGGTTAAATTTGAAAATCAAGAAAGCCGGTTATGTATGTAATCATGATGTCATATTACTTGATGTTGAAGATGATGAAAAGGCGCGGTTATTGTGGGTACATAGTGAGAGGTTAGCTTTGGCTTTCGGGTTAGTTAGTTTACCATCAGGATGCGCGATTCGGATTATGAAAAATCTTAGAATATGTTTGGATTGTCATGTTTTCTTCAAGTTTGTATCAAAGATTGTGAAGCAGGAAATTGTTATTAGAGATATAAATCGGTTTCATCACTTTGAAGATGGTGTTTGCTCTTGTGGTGATTACTGGTAATTTTAAAAGCATCTACAGGTAATAAGCACCATTTTCATTTATTATTTGTTTTTTATAAAATTATGTTACTTTGTGAAATGATTATTCATATCCCTTGTGGAAGATTTCCCTTGATGAATGCTTATTAAGATTCTTCATCGTTATGTACATACATTTGGTTTCTGAGTTGGATGTGCCTCTTTCTGGAAGCAACTTATTCATATCATGAGATAGAGATATGCGTCTTCATCCTACTTATGTTTGAGGATTTATTGGGTTGGTTTGTTTGTTTGTTTGTTTGATACTAGTTCATTAAGTTATTAATAATTGACAGTATTTTTCCAATAAGTCGAAGTCTTAATCACTGCTTACTTTTGAGGAGCTTGTGTAACACATCAAATTCATTTGATGTATAAATCAAGCAATCTGAAATTCTTGGGGATAAAAGATGTGTTACAAAGCTCTCAAGAATTATAAATGCGGCTTGAAAGCAATGCTCTTACTGGAAAACACGCGTCTTTGCCCGATAAAACGATCGTTTTCACAGCAAAAAACTCATTCCGCTTATTGTTCACCATTGGATTTTGCTTTAATATTATCTTTGAGGTGAATCAACGCGGCTCCGATGCCCGTTGTTCCACCACCATTTCAGCTAACAGGGACCTACGTTTACTTGGTATTCATATTAGCGAAGGATAAAAGATAGAAGATAAAAAAATGGGTGTTTACTTTGGTTTGAATTTTTTGCAAAAACTAATTAAATGATCATTTAAGACGTACTGAAGTCTGAAGGAAAAAAAAAAACAATAAGGCTGTCTATATGATGGGCCTTATCTCGCTGTCTAATAATAAGGCTTTCAAAATATAGAATATATTATGAAAATGAGTATTATGAAAAAAAATAATTCATGATAACTAACCTTATGGCATGTCAAGTGCCATGACAAGCGCCATGAAATAAACGGAATTTTATTTTTTTTTTCAATTTTTTTTATTTAGGTCAACTTATGATCAAGATGAATTTATATTTAATTGAATATTGAAATCGGCAATGGAGTGTTTAACGTTGTGAAATAAAATTAACTTGTGGGTTGTTAAAATCAATATTATTTTGTTTTATGAACTATTTTTTTTTACTAACATTTTTTATGATACTTATTTGTTTATGAACATATATTATGAGATTAGAAATTTTCATTTTAATTTTAAAAATTATTACCTTTTCAATAAGAAATATTGTTAATAATTGGATGTCAATCACATGTTTTTATTTATTCAAGAACACCGACTAAAAGAATATGAAAGATATAAGAGGTTCATGTAAAAACTCTCCTTTAGAGAGAAGTAAACTTTTTAACTTTAGTTTACTTTAGATATTTATAATTGTTTTATATCTCATTAGTTTTTAAAAAGAATTAAACTATTGAATCACAAAATGTTGTTGCTTTAGTGTTAATATAATATTGCTATGCTAAAAAAATATTATCGCAATGTAAGTTGTTCGATATTACATATATTCGACGTTACATACTGGATATATTCAGTATGATAGTAATTTGTATGTTGTATTCCATTAAATTCATATTTGTGTTTTCTAAAATGTTTTAATCATTTCTTTGTCGTTTTTTCTTCCTACTACACATTACTTTTTTTTTTTTTTGAATATAAGAATAGTAAATTCAAATTAAAGATTAAAATATTTGTGATGTTATGATGCAACTTTTTTTTACATAATAACAACGTATTAGGAAGTAATAAACATTTAAAAAAGAGTGTTTAGTTTTCATACGAAAATGAGTTTTCTAAAAACCATTTTCATGATATATATCCGAGAAAGAGTTCATACTCTTGTTTGCATATAGGTCTAGCATGAAATCGGTGTTTCTCTTTCTCTCAAACTCCTCCAGCAACTATAGTTTTCTTTCGAAAGATTTATTTAGATTCATTAATATTCTATACAAATTATTCACATAATATTTATATAATTATGTTTTATAGTTAACAAAATAAAACAAAACCAAACCAAACCTAAATGAACCTTCACAAATGTAAATAAACAAATGAGAAGTCTATTCATGCTCGTTAATGTATTAAATAATATACAATTTCATACATCTTTTTTCATTAATTAAATAATAAAAAATTAGTGAATTTCTTCTGAAATGATTTATTAGGTTATCATTAAGCGTTTGTGAGAGGGTGAGAGAGTGATGTGACAGACCTTGTTGATCGATTCCTAAGATTAATCTAAGAAACATGACAAATAATAATAAATTATATGAATTAGATGAAACATGTTAATCCTGAGAATGCAATATTGATTGTAGACAACGTATCTGATCGAGTTCCCGTTTAGAATGTATCATTATGATGAAATGATTGAGTGACAAGAGAAACATGTTAATCCTGATAATACAGTATTGATTGTAGACAACAGATCTGATCGAGTTCTCGTTTATAATGTATCATTATGAAGAAATGATTGAATGACAAGAGAGACTCATGAATCCAGAGAGGTAAGGGAAAACATGAATGGTGGCTAAGGTTAGTGATGTTTAATTAGCCTCTTAAGTATTCTGTAATCTCATATATATACACGGTACACCCAAAGGGAAACCCTAATTAGGTTATAAGGGTAATTACGTCAATCGTATAATTACCTATCTAGTAGAGATATTTAGGTCAATGATCAATTATTATTAGATAAATAATAATGAAGGCCTTATAAATAATATATATAAAAAATATATATTAGTTTCATCTAACACCCCTATCACGTCCCAACGTCATGACGCCCGCCTTGGGGTGCATGTGTGAGGGGCATGTAGGTAAGGGGTGAGCGTGAATGTCCAAAAAAAAAATTTTCTTTTTCTTTTTAACCAATTAATATATATCACATCATCCTTCTATTTCTAGTTATTACCCTCTCACCACTACACTCATTTTTTTCAAAATACTCGTTGCTTGTGTGACGTCTACGTAAGAGGACATCACTCTCACCCGATATTACACCTCAACTAAAGTTTCACTTCACTTTTTGTTTATTTGGATACCTGCTTTTAACTACCAGCCAAGAGATAACTTAATACCCGAATAGAATCAGGACCTTTATTAAAATTTTTGCTTTATTTTTGGAAAGCGGTATTTAAGGACCAAGCTTTAGCTCAGTATCACCATTCAAATATGAAATACCACAGCCTCTTGTTGTGTTTAAACTCTGTGTATATATGCATCTCGTATTGCTACTGATCGAAAACGATAATTTCAGATCGTTACTGAAAACGATAAATTAAGATCCAGCCAGCTGCCTCCTCGTTATAATTCATCTTCCGATCTTGGATTCGCCGGAGAAGACATGGATAATGAACGATTCGTCTGGGAACAGAAGCAAGTCGCGCTGAATGAACATGAAGCTAACGAGATCGTCATGAACAATCAATCGGAAGAAGAAGATCATGATTACGGAAGTCAATTAGGTAGTTACTATAGAGACGCTAACCTACAATATCCTCTTCAACAGATTGTCGGAACAACTCCGGCGGATGGTGTTTACGGCGGTTTCATACCTCCTTTTTCAACTTTATCTTCTCCGACGACGATGATTATACCTCAATTAGAAAATCAACAGCCGATTGCACCACCAGATCATCGTCAACAAGGTACGCCTATAGGATCTATTAGCTAGCACTAATTTCCTATACATCTACTCATTTAGCTAGTATCATCATTACTGCCAACAAACACTAATAATTAATTGTTTGTTAAACAAGTTAATATGTTTTTTCTTACGATCGAAAAACACACACGTAATTCAACTCTTAAATTTACTTTATAATCAACCACCTCAAAGATAAAAAAATAAAACGGAAAGCACCATAACTATCAATTTCCGGGAGCAGATAGTTTATAATATCATCCTTAAAATATTAAATCGATGTTTCTGCATAGCTTTTTAAACCCTAATTGCGTTTGCATTTGCAAATTATGCTGCAAGTTATTTGTACCAAGGTTCAAAGCACTACTGGTCGGTTGCCTACTTAATTTCTCTCTCTCATACGGCCGCAACTAATAACAAAATTCTTGTGTTATAAAAATCTTTGTTACAATCACTGTCACTAAGATGATTTAATATTCAATAACAATGAGTGATTGGATCACATGGCAAAGTCTTATTTGTGATCCTTTCTTTGTCTTCTTTACAAATCTAACTCGAAGAAGATTATGTTTTACTTGGAGTTAGGCGAGACAGCAATAGGAATATTTAGTTGGATATTATATTCTATAAATAAACCATGTTTCGATTTTAAGATTTTATACCGATTGATTTCTATTATAAATAGTAGTTGGGTTATCCGAAAAGTTTGTTCCGGCCGGTTTTGATTATTAAAGGCTTGGTATTGGAAAAGATGGTGCGTTAACCATTGGTTAATTGTTAACTTAATCTGTTTGTCAGAGTGAGCCCGGGTGATCGCGCTATTTGCCGTAAAAAAAATAGCTTCAGACGTGTGAATTTAAGTTAATTTTAATTTATAAATAACCAACTTTATGTATCAAACTAGTGATTTCATTATGCACATTGTGAAAAAGGTGGTTCCAAAAATAAAACATCGCAATGCAATATTAGCTTGTTATAATGGTATATTCTGAATTAGAAAAAAGGAAAAGAAATATATTACACTTTATTGGACTCGGTCTTAAATAAAATTTATAAAAAAAGTGGCAACAGTATAATAACATAATTTAGTTTAAAAGTTTTGAGAGTAAATAAACAAAAAGTTATAGATGAAAGAGAGTTTATTATGCCTCATCCGACTAGGTTAGTCATTTACAGAAATTTCAGTTTTAATCATAGTTGAAATGCAAAGTAAATCAAATAATTAGTACATTTTTGAATTTATAATAGGGCAAAATGATGCGAACTTAAAGAATTTATTATAATAAAGTATTTGCATGTTTATTAAAACAATATAAATGTAGGGTTAGGATCAATTAAATAGGGGGCTTATTCTAAGAGGGCTAAAAGAGATTTTTAAAAAATCATAAACCGACTCAAACGAACTCCAATTGAACTCATTTTAGCGGCGTTTGAACCGTCTTGTCAAACTCTACGATCTTAGCTTTTAACGTTTATCTTTTGGATTTAGATTTTAGGGTTTAGCTTTTAGGTTTAGGTTTAGGTTTTTGGTGGTGGGGTGGTGGGTAGGTTAGGTT
>WOUH02000036.1:3833215-3853012 GCA_009936405.2 Stevia rebaudiana
ATATATATATATATACAAACATTTTTTGTTCATTTTTTTAATTAAAAAACTTACAATATGCAGGACTTAAGAGCAGGAAATGGTATAATGCCAAAAAAGGGAGACCTTGTTGTGGTATGCCAACCGTTCTGTACGTCCCCACTTATGATTTTGTGTAAACCATTTTAACATGTCAACACAAATAAAAGAAATAAAAAATTATTGGATTAAAAAAAAGTAACACACAAGAAAAAAGTTTTGATGTGGTGAATGTTTTAGGTTGATTGGGATGGTTACACAATTGGATATTATGGGCGGATATTTGAAGCTAGAAACAAGACCAAAGGTGGTTCTTTTGAGGTATATCATTATTATCTTTGTAAAGATTTAATATTGTTTTTTTCTCAATAGTAGACTTTCAATTTTCTAATATTACAATTTTGCAGGGAGATGATAAGTCTTTTTACAGATTCAGATTAGGTTCCCATGAGGTATTTTTCATTTTACCTTTCTTTTAGTAAAGTAGTTATCAGTGGAGTTTCAATGGGTGTTTTGAAAGTGATTTTTATATACTAAATAGTGAGAATCAAATAATCTAGTGTGATAAAACAGACCATAGGAGATGGTGGTTAGACATGTTTATGTTGTTTTTTGAAGTTGAAATAGTTAGATGTTTTAATAATTGACATGTTTATGTCATTTATGTAAATTGAGTGCAAAGAGCTTTAAACGTTCCTTTTAATGTACTGAAAACTTAACTCTCATGTTTTACCATTTAATGCAACCAACTACATGATTTTCTTCCATTTGAAGTAACCAAAAAAAAGCAAAAATGTACCATACATGAGTACATCAAAATGCGAGTTTTGCAAGTTTAATACAACTAATTCAAACTATAGAAATTCGCCTAAATCAAGCAAAGAAGTTTGATCACAAGCATAATCCGTTTATCCAAAAATATAACAAAAAAATAAGATAAGAATATGAGTAAACCTCAGTTTTGGTCCCTAACGTTTCAAGTCTTAACAGTTTTCTGTTAAGAGTCTAGGGAAAAAACTTTTAAAACTTGAAACATTAGAGATGAAAACTGTCAAAGGTTAATTGAAACCGTTAACCTTTGCAAACCCGAGGGATGAAAACCGTAAGAGTATTGATTACTTGCAGGTGATACCAGCTTTTGAGGAAGCTGTTGCAGGCATGTCTTTAGGTGGCATTAGAAGGTAAAATATAAACTTATGATTTAAATCTGATCTACACAAAGGTTTTGTTCCTAGTTTTAGGGAACATAATGACAAAAAATTTGTTTATGAAGTAATTGTTTCATTCATTCATTCATTCATTCATTCATTCATTCATTCATCTTAACCATTTTGTTTAGGATCATTGTACCCCCGGATATTGGATATCCAGAAAATGATTACAACAAGAGCGGTCCAAAACCTACAACATTTTCAGTAAATTCTTTATTCCTACTTTACATAAAAAACTTAATAAACATGATTTAACATTAAAATTTTCCACAGGGTCAAAGGGCATTGAGTTTTGTTCTGCAGAACCAAGGATTGATTGATAAAACACTTTTGTTTGATATCGAGCTTATAAACATCATACCCAACAACTGAAGAACCTAGTTTTCTTTCATAGAAATGTTGTATTATATTATATTATTATATTATAAAGAAGATCAAAACTTTTAACCGTTGTTCATCTGTATCTATATTCAGGAAGTATTGCAAAACGTAAGAAATTTAATAAACATTCTGAAGGATACATAAATTAATTAAAGGAAATTAACATCAACGACTTTAACACACCAAAATCAGGCTAAAGAAACCAAGAAACTGAGTTCTAAACACCAAAAGGATTGTACAAATATGCCCCTGCTGTCTTATCTTCATCTCTACCAGAACCAAATCTATCTGGATCATACGTGCAATAATCTTTATATACATGTGGCAGCCGGTTGACAAATGCAGGTGACGTGGCAACAATGTGTTCATTAGGGATGTCATTGTTGCCATGTCATCCGGAGGTATGGGAATTTGACACTAGTGGGTTGCATGCCATTGTCAAGATCACAAAATAATGAAACTAATGATCATGAAAATACTGATATTTTAGAAAATAACTATACGTCACAAACAAATATGATCAGGTCACAGTTGTCCTATCTTGCACATTTAATAAACGGGTTGTATTCTAATAGACTTGTTTAAAAACTAGGTGCACATGTCAATACGTCAATCAGTTTACGACCCATTTATTACATTGCACCAACCTGGTTAGCACGTTTACAACTTTTACTACATACCAACTTGTCACCCCGCCAAATTTAGATAAATGAATTAAGATGTTATGGTTTGATTTGTTGTCATTAACACTATGTTGTTAATTGGTAATGTACACTCGTTTTCACACATGATTACTATGTTTCAACATCTTTAAGAACAGGTGGTCTATTGGTATAAATGTGTAAATCATCTCGAACATGATCCTTCATTGGCATGCTCCTTGAGTAAGACATAAGCATGACATAAGTTTCTGTAAATTATAATTATTATTTATGGTCTTGCATGGTTTTCCTGTATAAATAGTTTAAATTCATAATCATCCTCACTTTCCATTTATAAATGTATAATCACTTATGTGTATGGATTAAGAAAATACTTATCACTCATTATAACAAACACCTTTTTGGCTCCCTCAAAACTCAAAATGAAGTCCTATGAATACAAACATGAAACACAAACACCACTTTACTTGCCGAATCCGAAAAACATTGTACAATTCTCTATATTCTAATCTCTAGATATACTTCATTCCTGATACATATTGTTGTCTAGATATTAGATACTGGATTAACGAATATATAATCCCCAACAACCCCAATATCCTTACCTTCACGACATCCGTAATTATAATCGCAGGCAAATTAAGCGGTATCGTAAGCAACGGTTTCCAATCATTCTTCCTGTAACTCCACACAAACTGATTAAACAGTATATGACTCGGAAACGTTAGAATCAATAACGCCAAATTTTTAACCGCGTATAACCAATTGGGCCCACCGATTTGCATCCCCCAACCGCCATCACCTTGCCAAATCTCTTCCCAGATGCTGTAAACCGAAGTTATAACGAGATAACCAGATATCACGATCGTAACGGGAAAATATCTCTGTTTGTCTCCAAAACCCGCGACAAAATCTGAATCTTGATTGAGAAGTAAAAGTATTGGCGCCAAAAAGAATATTGCACGGTTTGACCCGCCCGTGAGATTGACGTTTAGGATTAGACATATGGCAAAACACATAATGGTTGCCACGTTCCCGACAGCTGGCATCCATGCACCCTCTGCAGCCATTCGTTTGATTGTAAATGCGGGTACAGTAGACACGCGACGTTGCTGCATGAACCTTGTTTTTGGCAGGAAGGTAGAATTGTTGGTTTGACCGGATTGACTATGTCTGATACTGCCGCCTTTTTCGTTGATCTTTTCCCGCATGAGTGATGCCAGCTCAAACTTGATCTCGAGCGCGATAAGCATGAAAATCGCGGCGTATAACCCTAACAGAGACGTTCTTGCACCTTCGACCGCCAGCAACGCGGTTAGCTTACTGTCTTCCTCACCAATGTCACCGACACCGGTTTGGGCTAAAATGGTCTGGACCCTGACCTGACCCTCTAACAAATACGTGACCGGAAACAGAGCCACGAGTAACGCAAACACCCACGGTAGAACCTTTGTGCTTGAAGCAGATGGCAAGTGGGTGAAGACCACAAACACAGAGGTGCAAACCATGGTTGTGACTATAAGGATGTGTAAAACGGTTGCTTGGAGGAAATATTCTGCTGATATGTAAACACCGAGTGCGATTCCCATCGCGATTGAGAAAAGTGTACGCAATTCGACTATGTATTTGATGGGAATGATGGAGGTGAATGCTGCAAGTGAGAGAAGGATTGCTGACATCAGCAGCCATGATGGCCATGTTGGCTTTGATGTGATGAAACCGTATATGGTGATGTCATCTGATGATTGGCGGGCGGCTTTGATTAGTTCGGAGTGGTATGTCCATGAAGACGGAACTGGCGGTTGCATAACTATAAAAAGGAGGCCTGTTGCTATAACCAGTACCAAACTTCTTTTAGCAGACTGCATACAAAAACAAAGATTAATAAAAATTTAAAAGTCAACATAGGAGTTATGCACATTAAACAGCTTATAAATATCACATTAAGAGAAATTATAATTCCATATACCTGCTTCTAAATTTTTAATGCCAAAAAATATCAAATTCTTATAACAATTTGTTTTACTGAATACGTAAATAGAAAAGCGTGTTATTAGTGTGAACCAGTTCAGCATGTGAAGTTCTTTTACTTTATTTAGTAAAATAGGCTAGTTTACTATAGGATGACTAAAAGGGTTGATATAATGAAATTTTAAAAAATATATAAGAAACTTTTAGCATGTATTTATAAATGAGTTATGGTTCCTAATAGGTCAAATGGGTTGCAAGTGGTCCTAAGTGTACCTACAATATTTACAGCGAAGTAAAATTTTTATTTAAAGAGTAGATGTTATTGTAATAACCAGTTATGTAAACACTAATAAAAATTTCAAAACATTAATTGTTTCTAACAAAATGGTTAAAATGGTAAAGATAATGTGTGTGGGCCAACCCCACCGGCATATTGCCACCTGGACATAAGAAGAAGATGATATTTACCATGACATGAGGAAAGTGAAGAGCAACAATGGGAACACAAGCCAATCCTGTTAAAAGTATACAAAATCCCAAAAGTAACCCTCCAGATGGCGATCTACCATTCCACCATTGCAAAGCTTCAAAGATTGTTTCACGACAAAACCAAACAGACAAAGCAAAAACAGCAGCATGTGAATACCCTTGCCACGGTTTCATCTTTGAAGCTGTTCTTGATCGATCCCTACAAATAAAATAAAGTTTAAAAAAAAGTAAAAATTTAGCATCATGGAGAATTTAGATGAAGAAAATACTTGTATAGAAGCAATGGAGGAGTAACAGCCAATAAAAGAAGAACTGATGCCCACAAAGCAGCTTTTGATGTCATAAACAACATGACCAGCTTCGATGAGTATAAACAAGTTAGCACCCAAACGGCTTTCGGTCCGATTCGATGGTCAACAGAAAGTCTTCTCACAAGAGCCAATCCCACAAAAGTTGTTAGAACCACCATGTAACTTGGGTACATGACCTCATCATCAAAACTATAGTAATAAATGCCAGAATACGTATAAAAACGATTCTCGATGTAACATAGAAGTAACGCGTGACCGATTAAACCAACTTCGGTTAAATAATGTAGCTTTTGTGGTAGAAGAGCTAAACCGGGAACAGCCATTGCTAACATGACATCAGCAACTATAAGTTTACAGAAGGATTTTAATGACATGCCTGCTAGCCAGATGTTGAGATCCCAGAAGTTGTGTACTACAAACCATGTCACCATTAAGCTTCCGAGTACGACAAATGCAAAATATGATGAGAGGTTTTTCTTTGTTAAAAACCGGGCTAAATAGAATCCGGCTACTGCAGGGAGTGGAATGAACTGCAACAAGATGATTAAATATTAATAATATAATAAATCCTTTTTCAAAGAATCAAATGCCTTCTCAGCTATCAACATAAACTATATGTGTGTGTATGTGTGCGTGCGGGTAGGTAATTCAACAAAATTTCAAAGCATAAGAATTCAGCAGGTACATGAGTACATTCATATACGTACTACATGTAGCATATAGGGAAACCAATAAAATAAATTAGAAGTTCTTGCATGGTTCATTAAATGTAGAAGAAAAAGTTACAAGTAGCAAAGGATTCAAAGAGAGTAGTAACATTAAATAAAACACAACACTTGTATACTCATAAATACGCACGCATACATACAGAAGAAAACCATGCAATCTATGATAGGTAAACTGAGAACAACCATGCAGTATCATACTCTTTTCAATACATAAAACAAGAACAATACTTTCGACAAATTTTCTCTGCTCAATCTTTTTATTAAGTATTAACCCACTGCCTTTTATAGGCATACGTACAAAACAAACCATACTTGACAGATGATCCACTCATCCATTACTATTAATAATATGAAAACATAAAACATCCAAAGTCAAAGAAACAAAAGAATGCAAGGAGACGGTTGTGGTGCAGTTGGAGTTGGAAATGCCTGAAATGGATTATGTTGGTTTAGAGGAACTGGTGGCTTAAGTTTTCAGTTAGAGCAACACACATTACTGGTGAGAAAAGGAAGATATTGCAAGTTTACAAGAAAAGCCATGACATTTACAACAAAATGGTAATATGCAAACACAGTAAAAATAACCGCGAGACTTGAAAAGTAGCATTTAGTTAAAAATGGCGTACCAGAACAGGAAATCCCACAACGATTGCTCCAGCAGCACTAACAAAAACAGCCAAACCAGTGAAAGCCAATGAGCTAGAAGCATCAGTAATCATTCCCATTTCATAAGCACCCGCACCAGCAGCCCCTCCAAGCATTGTGACTGTGACCAGAAGATAATTCAATGGCCATGGAATCTGAATGTACCGAGCAAAGGAATGGAAAACAACCCTGACCTCCAAGCAAATAACAACAATGACCAAAGCAACCGCACCGTTAGCAACGCGAATACTCCTCAAATGATGTTCATTCTTGGTGACCCACCAGAGAGCCCCTCTGGTGGATGCATACAGTTGAAACAAAAAGGGAATGAAAAAAAGAAGAAACAAATCACAAATTGTTGAAGCTGATGAAAACATAATCGAATAGTGCGATGCAATGTGAAACATTAAAGGGAAGAACAGTAGATTCAAAGTGTGTAAGCAGCTTTCGAGCTGGCCAAGGATTAAATTATCATCAGGAACCTCTCCACCATGGTAACTCACTTCCTGCTTCAATTTGAATGATGATACCCGAGGAATTGAGTATAACCAGTAGAAAACACAATTGAAGATCATATGATAATAAGAAGCATTCATCATACCAACAGCAGAAACAGTCGCCCAACTGAAAAGAACCGAAGCAATAAACGGAGTGCAGGCAAATAGAATGCGTTCGAGAGCAAGAACAATAGTCGGATACTCGATTTGAATCCACTTAAACTGAAGAGACGCCCAAACACCAATCAGAAAATTAGCCAGACCACATAAACAGCAAGCAAGTAGACCGAGAACGATCGAATTGAACGTCGTGAACATTGACGAACTAAAGAAGAAAGCAATCTGAGCAGATATAAGAGAAAACCAAACCGCAAAAAACGAACCAGACTTGAAGTTCAACGAGTCGAGAATGTAAGCGATCATGAGCCCTAGGGTTAGAACCGCGACGACCGGAGTGCCGCCGAGGTCGAGGAGAAACGCAGCACACGGCACAAGCGCGATTGCGATCCTCGAGTTGTGGACGAACGAAGACGGAGCGAATCGAGAGTTGTTGAGCGATCTGCGATTACTACTGCTGCTGCTGCCGTTGGTGTAAGCAGAGCTAGGGTTCCGTTCAGGAGAGTAGCCATTGTTGAAGGTGGTGGGGAAGTTGGGGGCGCTGACGGAGGGAGAGATATATGGACGGTACAACCGAGGTTGGAGCTCCGGCGGTAGCATGTTCGCCGGTGAAGATTTGATCGGGAAGGGGGATCTGAGTGACGAGCTGAGTCGGAAAGTGATAAGGAGTAGTGGGTTTGATCCGAGAGGATTAAGTGACGTGTTTGCGAGCTTCACAACCGTTGGATTGCAATTTCATTACACGTCTTGAAGACCTATGTGTCAAAAATAATCACACCGGCATTTCATTCCTCACACCAAAAAGATATTACAGCGTTGACCTTGATTGTTAATTACGATTGAATCTGGAAAATATTATCTTATTTCAGATTATATTAGTTTTATTATTATTGATTTCTTCGCCTTGTCATGTCAAACAGATCAGCCTTTCACTAAACAAATCGATTAAAGCATGACGACCACACCAATCCAAAAGTCATTTTGTGGGAAAACCCGATAGTTCACCAAAAAAAAATATTTATGCTTTGAATGAGACTACAACCTAACATCTCATTTGAGAATTACACATGGTACAATTGGGACAAATGCCCATTGGTTTTCATAACCAACTTTCATAAATTCTCTTATATACGTTAGTATTGACACTGTAAGACTTCATATGACGAATCACTTAAAAGTTACTGAGAAATGTAAATTTTAGTTTTTTTTTAAACAAAAAATATTATCTCACTCCTAATTACTACTTAAAGAGACAAAGCCTCTATCAAAATGTGAATTTTAGTATGATATAATGCGCAAAATTTGCTAATAATGGTTTTTTTAACGGTGATAATAATTTCTTTGATGGGATGAAAGTTTAACGTTAGTCTATGTTAACCCTGACAAAGTGACAATTGAGTCTTTGATAAAGTGTAGGTGTTCTATGTTGAATTAGTTGAAGATAAAAAAAAAAATATATGTGATATCCTTCTTTATGAACCACGCACATGTTTTAAATTGTAAATTTTTTTAAAAAATTATATGTATCATATTTATGACTCTCAATTTCATATTTTGTTGATGTGTATATCTGTCAAAACACATGATATATGTGTTAGCTTGTGCCTTTTTAAATGTTATAAGCATTACATGACTCTTTTAAGACAACATCCATTATTACCAACCCATAAACACTTTCTATACCACTTGTCTCGTTAGAGTGGTACATGTATAGCAAAGTCGGACCCCTGATTTTGATGATGGTCATAACACGAGATGCATATTATTTTTTTACGTCAATATCATGTCTCTCGCCACCACATAGTCCGCAAACATTGAATGCATAAATTGTAGAGCAACGACCAATGTCATTGTCAACGCAACCATTGACACACCATTCCAAAAAAAAAAGACAAACCATGTAACTACACAGACATTTATTTATAAAATCAGTATGATAGACATTTTATAGTATTACTTACCATGTACTTATTCTTTAAGCTAGTTTTAGTTTTTGAATAAAAAAAATCACAACACTTATTTCTTAATTTGTCAATTTTAAAGATAAAAAATGATATGACACGTCAATCGTTATCATTTTTTAGCAAAATACTATGAAATTATAATATTACACACATTTCAAAGTCCTAATTATGTTTTATACGTTTTATAGACAGCCTTAGTTACCTTACTAAAAAAGCTGAACAATGTGACATGTTTATTTGAATAGAGGTGTGCAAACCAAGTATTTCTTTCACACGGATTCTGTTTATGAAAATCAAAATAGGTTTTAGCGGATCGGGTTGAAATCAGATTTAAAGTGGGTTGAAGATATCGCTTAACTGGACTGAAATTGGGTCGTCTTGGGTTTAACCACGTTCTAAGTTCAAACCTACTTCATGTAACAAGGATACAAACCAGTAGTTTAGATCAAGTTAAACCGGTTTCACTTAGACTAGAAATTAAGTTTTAACGACTGAATGGGCCTGTATTGGTTTCGTGGCCCAATCGCTACTTCTTTGGTTCCAGAAGACCTTTAAAGACGATCATAGAGTTTTCTGGGCCGGTATTGCCTTAGATCCAACGGCCGATAGTAGGAGTAAGTATCGAACGGCTGTTACGCATTCCATAGGCATATATAATAAACATTTGCGCCGATCTGAAGTTTTTTTTAGGGTTTCTGCAAGCAGCTCCATCGTCGTTCTTCAAGACCGTCATTGTTCGACAAATCTCGAATCAAGATGGTGAGTTTCTCATAGTATAATTTAACCTGACTATAATTGGTTGAATAATAGTTCTCCAAATGCAATGTATCGATATATAGTATGTGTTTACGTGGATCATGTTCCAGTGATTGTCGAGTAACGTAATCGATCTGATGAAAATTGCAGGTTTTGCCTAACGATGTTGATCTGCTTAATCCACCAGCTGAGTTGGAGAAGAGGAAGCACAAGCTGAAGCGTCTTGTTCAATCTCCAAACTCTTTCTTTATGGTATCCTCCCAATTTTTCTGTAAATTTAATCTCGGTATTCTGTTTACGCTAATTCAACGTGATTGCATACTAATTTTGTTTAATCTTATATACGCAGGACGTTAAGTGTCAGGGTTGTTTCAACATGTGAGTATTATGTTAAATTAATGATTGTTATGTGTGTTCTTCGTTGTTAAAATGATTTTGATTGAAATAAATTGATGATTTTTGTAACAGAACAACTGTATTTAGCCACTCGCAAACGGTGGTGGTTTGTGGAAATTGTCAGACGGTGTTGTGTCAGCCGACTGGTGGTCGTGCCAGACTTACTGAAGGATGCTCTTTCAGGAGGAAGGGAGATTGATTCAGAAAACATGTTTGTGTTCTTGTTATGGTGTTTTGTTCAATTTGAGCCAATTTCATAAGTTTAGTCATTTATGCTAGCTTTTTGTTCTTTTTTTGTTGGGAACACAAACATGATAGTTTAAAGTTCATGTAATAGCTAAAGTTTTGGATATTTTTGATATTATCTATGGATTCATGATTTCATTCTACATTGTTTTTGCTTGTCGTGGTTAAGTTTTTTTTAATCTTATTAGCTTAATTATGGATCCACTTAAATGGGCTGATTCAGTATGATCAGCTTAATTATCTTGTTAAGTTTTGAACAGTTTTGCTTTTGGTGTTATGTTTTTCAAATAATTAAAATGCTTTCAACAAGCCAATTCGGTTGGATTTAGTAGCAAAATTCACAACTTAGTTGAAGCTGGGGGGGTGTTTTCAGGTCCAATTTCAAAACTTCAATCAGTCACGTTTTGGTAAATCTCAAATTTAACAAAATATTAAAATTAGTAAATTTATAGCCATGTTTAACCTAAAGTTTCGTATGAAATAGACAAGCATCACAATTACAATTCTGTCGCCACAACCTGTATGTTATTTCTTGTTTGTTGGCTGCACTGCCATTGCTGTTTGGTTTTCTGACGCCATTCGTTGCACCAGTTAAGCTGCTTGCACGCATCAGCAACTGTTGCAAGTTCAAGTTAGACGAATGAACCGGTTTTAATACCATTTGTTTTGACACCATTTGGACTAAAGAAGTTTGTTTAAATTGATTAGATAATGTTACTTGAGTTAAATATGATGCAAAATAACATAAGCTTTATAGACCGAGTTCAAGACTAGTGATTATTAAAACTTGGATTTGAGGGGTTGCTTGGTAAAACTGTATTGAACTATTAAAAGGTCTGACTGATTAAGAGATAAGTTCTGAATGATTCAGCATATTCGAGAAACTTAACCATTCAGAAGCTTCATGAACCATTAAGAGGTGTAACCAAACAGCTCATGCCTCTGAACAATTCAGATGTAGCTTTTTAATGGAATCATTAAGAGGCAACCAAACAGCCACTTACTCTACTCAAGTATCTTTTGCGCGAGCACAACTCAATTATTATACTGAGTCGATCTTGAATACTTTCTAATATAAGCTCTGGTTGCTTATTGTTGAGCTATTGAAGATGTTGCTATACTAGAACCAAATTTACAGGCTAAAATGAAAGACAATGAATACATTGTAAACAAATTGCTGCTAAAATTGCAAAAGAAAACACATGTTAAGAGGTGCTATTAGAGTGTGTTATGAAGAAAACACATGTTAAGAGATGCTATTAGAGTGTGTTATGGTTTCCCGCTCATAGTGACGCGCGACGACGTCACAAGAATTTGGTGCCACCGCACATAGTCTTAATATATACGTTTTAAGTAAGTGGATCTGTACATTAGACTAATTCTAAGAACATTTACTTGTTTCATCGGAAAACAAGTAAACAATAGAGTTACTTTTTTGTTACATAAAAAAACCATGTACTAATGTTCGATATAACCACACACCCTAAACACTATTTGTTCTTAGTTTCGAATTCAACTTTGAGATGTAAGCAAAAAATTCATGAGATTGCACGAGTTTTCCAGTAACATATAGTTACAATTAGCAGGATTCGATTACTTGTTTAAAGTCTAGTTGCATGTTTATGTAAATCAGATCTACACTGTTGCATCAATTTCAACCATCGGTTTTGCGTATGTTTCCCATCACGTTTGTAACAGAATCTATGGAAAATCAATTTATTAAAGTTGATCCAACTACAAATCCAACAAACACATTCCATTGAGGTTAGTGGCGGCTACTGTACAATAACTTTCACCGCTCAATTCCATCCCCATACCCATTCCGATTCAGATTCCCAAACCAAATCCAGTCTGCTAATTCCGTTTTCTATATACATCATACAAACTACCATCACCCTATTCCGTCTTCATCTGACCACTTGATGAACTCCCACCTTTTCCGTTCTGAAGATACAGACTGTTAGCCACCAACGAGTCGCTCACCAACCCGACATCAACTTCATCAAAATTTAACGTCCCTCTCACCTTTCGTGTGCTAAAAACACCATCACTAATTCGAAAAAGAAAGTTAAATTAGTTTAAAAAAAAAAGATTTTAAGTTTTAACAAAAAAAATGATTATATGGTTAACTGCATTACCCGTTCAAGCGGTTGTTGATAACAGTGAGATCCTTTGATGGGCTTTGGTATGCATGAGTACTCTCACCAACACACGCATAATAGCTTTTAGATCCATGAGATATTAAAGCATCCATCTGATCATATAATTATCATTTATGTTTATCATGTTATTGAAAAGTATACTTTATGCATATATGTTTATATAGAGAAAAACCCACTTGAGTTGGAAAAACCCAAGAAACCCATATTTTACCATATGTAACAACGTTTTTTTAATTTGTTTTTTTTACATAGATTCTACATTCAATCTTTGACTTTTGGTAAAAAAATATATATATATATAAAAACTCCGAGTAGATTGTTCTATAAAAATTATTTTTTACAAGAACTGACAATGTTACATATGCTACACAACATGTTACATATGTTATGCACAACATATTACATATGTAACATTTGCTAAAAAATTAAACAAACGTGAATTTTTGTTATTTTTTATACATTTTTTTAAATATTCCGCTTCTTTATTTTATAAAAAGTGATGAAAATGCATATAAAACCAAACACTTTAAAATAATAATAATAATAACAATAATGTTACATATGAGTTTCTAGGGTTTTCTCAACTCAAATGGGTTTTTACTCTATCCTTCCTCTATAGATTAAAGCTATATATGTATATGTGTATATATATATATACCTTTGTTGACCGCAATGGAGAGACGTATACATTATGCACTGCAGATACCTTCTTGGGAGACATATCAGGTAAACTCGGGAATAAAGATACTTTAGGTGAACCGGGGCATTGACCTGAAAATTACCGGTCAAACAACGCATTACAAATACAATTTAAATTAACTCAACTATGTTTTGACCCGACCGACCCATGTTGCCAGGATTGGAATTGAGTAATGAAAACAGATAACTGATATAAACATACTACCGTCATCATGATTGATTATTTCTGAAACGTGGTTAGTTGTTTTATCAACTGATGGAGCAAGTTCTACCAACAATGGTTTAACCGCAGGAATAAATATTTCATTGTAAAACATAATTATATCAACAT
Organism: Stevia rebaudiana; assembly: GCA_009936405.2. Classification (NCBI taxonomy): domain Eukaryota; kingdom Viridiplantae; phylum Streptophyta; class Magnoliopsida; order Asterales; family Asteraceae; genus Stevia; species Stevia rebaudiana. Next base: position 3,846,800 of record WOUH02000036.1, read on the forward strand.
GGTCTTGCCCTGGTTTCTGTTACAAAAAAAAAAGATCATGTGAAGTGTTGAGAAATAAAAAAAATCCAAAAACTGGAAATATAAGATTAGGACAGGTGGCAATACCCCATTGCACCGAGAAGATCGGTCGTCAACAAATACAGCACGGAAAACTTGAGGTTTACAATGAGGTTGCTTTCGGTAGTTGAAAATGATTTCTTTGAAAGTTAAGCTCAATTGAGATATCTACAGTTTATAACAATAACATAGATTAGTTATAATTAATTATTTAATTACCAAAAGTTGACATGTGAAACAACAAACCTTTGCGACTCCATAGAAACAACATAAGATGATCTGGTCAATATGGCGGTTGAAAAACAGAGATGTTCGTTGATTCAAAATCTGCTGAAAAAGACAGTATACTCTTTCTCTTATTTCTTGTGACAGTTGTAGTCTTTCAACCAACCCATTGATTCTAACAGCAGCTAACTTCACAATCTAGTAAAAAAAGGTAAAAATATTAAAAAGATCAGTATTAATGATTGGTAAAAAGATAGCTTCTTGTACAAGTTAAAGTTTAGCACCTTGCTAAAGAACAAATTAACAGATGTTTCTGCACATGTTTCTCCCCTGCCAGTTGGGTTTGGCCTTGTTGGACTGCAAAAAAAAGTGTCAAAATATTTAATAATAATAATAATAATAATCTAAACTTTTATTAAAAATAGGTTATACACAGTAAATATTAATTTTGCCTATCTTTAACAAAAATCTTTTTTCAGAACTTTTTCCAACAGTTTGACACCACGTTTTTCTCTAAGTAAACAAGTCATAACTGTCACCTTGTTATAAATAAATATATAAATTGTTACCTGGCAAACGCGGACTGCAAAGCTGGTGATAATAGCTTTGATTTAAGATTATTAATACCCAAAAGACGATCTTTAACCGGTGACGTGAAAGAATTTCGTTCAACCAAAACGCTTCGATATTCGGAACAAACTCTTTTTGGTGACAATAGTATGTTACTTTTACCTAAAAACATATACTTGAATGCATTAGCTCAATAGTTTAAAAAAATTAAATCTAAATATTTATATATTAAACTATTAAAGAGAATCTAACAATAAGTTTACCTGGTGAGCTGTCACGCTTCTGCAATGAAGGGACAGGTGGCAACCCACCACAAGACATATTACTTTGCAATGCAATCGCGTCCAAAGATGGCATGGGGTCCGCCAACAACCCGCGTCGGTTAATTTCAGAAGAAAGCGCGGGTCTTGCAACCGTCAAAGAATTGTACATCGAAGAACCTTTTTCCCACACCATACTTTCTAAAAGTCGTTCTTCTAACGAATTCAAATGTCGCCTTAATTCACGAGGGAGAGATTCTTCATGTCTGATAAAACTTTCAATAACTTTACTAAGATCAAAAGCAGTTATTCCTGTTCTTTCCAAAACAGCTGGAAACAACATAGTAACTGTTTTATGTGTCGCGAGTACAAGTTCAGCTGAACACGCGAGCATACATCTGTGAAACCGTTCGTTTGTTAATAACGACGTTAAATTGTTCCCGTTAAGTATTTGCGATTCTGCGGTACACATTGCTTGTAGAACACGGTAATACAACTTCAACGCTTCCAGTCTACGTTGGTCAGCCCAAATATTATCCATCAAGTTGGTATTATGCATGCTTGAAATTACGTTTCGGTCCCCAAGACCACTGGTTGGAAAAATAGCTTCCAGTATTATGCGGGCCCGTTTGATGACATCAGCAGTGACATCCTTGTCACATGATGCCATGAACCGTTCGAGCTCGATTGATGGTTTTGATGGAAGTGGGGAAATGATTGTCCGCAACCACTTTGCAGTGGTCATTGCTGTACTGACAGGTGTACCTTTGATCTTTGATGGAGATCTGTAAGGCGAAAGTGGGCTTGAAATTGTCTTTGTTGGAGAAGCCATTGAGTCAAACTTCCTCTGCAAGTAACAAAAGTCAAAGCGTTACTAAGTATATTTATGGTTTAAATGTCGGTATTTAGTACTAATCCATACTTAATAAAAAAATAAAGGGTAAATTGCCAAATTCGTCCATGTGGTTTGATGACTTTTGCTAGTTTCACCCAAAAAAGTTTTTTTTTGCCAAATTCGTCCCTGGGGTTTGGTGACTTTTGCCAATTTCATCCAAAAGAGTTCTTTTTTGTATCTAGACCCTTGAGGTTTATAAAAAATTGCCACTTTCATCCAAAACATTAACCCATCCAATTTTAATGTTAAAATGAGAGGTTATTACGAGTTTTTCCAATTTCTTTTTAATTCGTTTTTTTTTTAATGAAACTAGCAAAAGTCAGCAAACCACAAAGACTAATTTGGCAACAAAAAAAAAATCTTTTTTTGATGAAACTGGCAAAAGTCAACAAACCACAAGCACGAATTTGGCAATTTACTCACAAATAAATAAATAACCGATTGCAGAGGCGTCATAATTCTGTAGAACCCAAGATTTGTTCAAGTTTATGTTAATTTCATTTCATATTATATTTCTTCCCCGTGAAATATTTAATATTCCAACCTTTAATTTTTTATCCAACTCCTTCATTTTTTTTTTGAACGGCAACTCCTTCATTATTTAATATTCTTTTATTCAACCAGTAAATATATTATATATACCTTTGCACCACTCATATTAATTGCACCACCAGATAAGCTGCTTGAACCAAGTAAACTTTCATCATCATTAATGAAGAGTTTTTCATCTAATTCACCTTCTTGACAAATCGCCTTATTGTAATCTTCTTCTAGAACATTCAGATTGGATAACAAAGATGATTCCTCCAATAAATCTTCAAAATATGTTAAACCATCTGCATTTGTAATCACATACCTCTTTATTAGTACATATATCTTCAATAATAAAAAAAAATGAATCAACTATTTAAAATAAACCTGTATCAAAATTTGCCAAGTTTCCATTTTTACATTCTGAAGCCAAACAAGGTTTTTTCTTCAAAATTTCTGCTACTACATTATTGGTTTTGACCATTGTTTTTCTTAATTCTTCTTCTGATGTTTCATACATGTTACATAGTGATGCAAGTAGGTCAACAACACCTTTGTCATCTTTTTTAACTGCAAGTTAACAATGTTTTAAAAAAGTCATATTTCAGAAAAACAGAAAAAAAAAACATTACTTATTATTAAAACTGAGGTGGATGATAGATTACCAAAGCGTGAGGAGTCATCGACAGAAAAGTTTCTGAAACAAGCTGGAATATGAATAATTAAAATTGCCTAACACAAATATCAAAAATGTCAAAATAATATAAAAAACAAACTAAAAATTTTCATATTTTATAATTTGATTATATAAGAGAATGATTATTATTTTAACGGTTACAGTTAGATGCCACTAACCAGAATAGAAACTAATCCATTAGTGCAAGTGACCAAATCTTTAAACCGACTAAACGCATGAACTCGAAGAGCCAAAAATAGTAGCCATCCAAAACGATGACAGTTGGATATGTAATCTGAGGAGTTGGTAACAACTAACTGACCATCAGCGTTATCATGGTTTGCTATAAATAGTCCCCGAAATGCACGTTTATAGTGCCTAAAATTATAAATAAATAAATAAGTAAATAAATAGTTCAAAATAATAATCAAATAAATTCACTGTTTGCATGAATTACAAATTTAATGAACATAAATCAATTAAAGAGTTCCCACTAGAAACAAGAGACCAACAATATATCTATATATATATATAAAGTTCCGGTTGATACTTTACTGAAACAAGCAAAATGTTAATAAATGAAAATGCTCCTAAAATGAGATAAATTAAAATTCTCAAAACAAGCAATGTTTGGATTGGAAATTATTTAAAGTTTCAAAGTTTAAAAAGGCTTTCAAATTTATGTCACAACGCATATAATGTTCAAAAGTTAATAACTTTTCCTGAATTGATAAAAATTATAACGAAACTGTCGTTTCTTTTTGTGAGCAAACATAGCCTTCATACACATGTAACAATTTGCATTCAGTAAAAGAATAATGATATATATCAATATATCATTAAAAATTTGCATTTATCAACAAACACATGTAACAAGAAGATGAAGATACCCACTTGCTTAAAAGACTGAGATGCACAAAATTCGCCTGCAACTCTTTTGCCTGATTAAAGAAACAAAATAATTTAAAAAAAAACTTAAAAACAGATTCAAAAACAATTCCTCAAGTTACATAATATTAATTATCTGCTACATTTGTACCTGAAGTCTAGTTTCCCAATCAGAACCGTACATATTGCTTAAAACGGGACCAGTCTTGACTACAAATTGAGGTAATTCCTTAAAGAAATCCACATAACTGAAACAAAAAAATAATAACTTGATCAGCAAATGGCAAAACTGACGATAAAAAACACTCATTTCAATTAAAACGTACTTTAGTTTCGCAACTCGGAGTATTTGACATAAATTGAATCCATTATCCTTGTTATTAGCAGCATCTTCTTGAGAATCTTTCTGACTTAATCTTTTCAAGGAGAACAAAAGAAATGCATACCAGTAGTGTTCTGCTTCTTCAGGCTGATCAATAACAAACAAATATAAATAATAAATTTCAGCAAAAAAAATTATGTTTCCTCAATTCTAAATTAGATATAAATGTTCAGTTAAGCTGTTCAGGATATAGGTTAACAGTTTGTTTAATTATATGATGTAAAACGTGATTTTACAGCTCAGATCGAAAGTGTTAATTAAATGTTTGATTAATACTAGAATAATGATAATCTTTATAATCATAAGAAATTACAAGTCTCTAGACAAATATTATTTTAATAAATCATTAGTATACAAATAGTCAACATTAGATATACCGTTCCACTTCCAAGAGTAGATGCATTTGTCAAGAACAGATGTTTGCTTTGATCAAACAGCTTCATTGCTTCGTCTAATTCATTGTCATCCATTGTCAATTTACCCTGTAGAAAAACCAAACCAAACAAATTAAACTAACAATAAACATACCACATATCAATACTTGAAATTAAATTATATCACAGAAATTTATAATCCTAGAACTAGATGCACAAACTGATGAATCAGATAAACTGTTTAAAGCGACCTAACAGATAAAGAAAGATCGAGATAAAAACCTTGCAGAAGTCTTTAAATCGAGCTTCAATGGTAGCTCGGTTTTCAACAGAAAACTCAACGGTAGGATTTAACGGCTTCAGGTCTTCCATCGAGACAGAACGAAGCGGTCAATCGATTTACGCGAATCTCGGCCACAAGAAACAAACCAGATCTCCGATTAACCGAAACCCTAAAGATCGTATAGATCTAACAAATTTGAACGTTATAAAAAAACCCTCTTTTAAACACACACACAAAACAGCTGATTGTCTTCGCGCAAATCTCGGCCACAAGAAACAAATCAGATCTCCGATTCACCGAAACCCTAATATCAAATTGGGCGCTGAATGAACCCAACGATCGAACAGATCTTGACGAATCAATTCGTTAAGTAAAAACCATATCTTTCGAAAACACACACACACGCAGCAGCTGTTTTGTCACTCTAGGAATTTGCCGCTTTTTCTTTTTTTTCCCTCCGCTTTTGGGGATCCGGCGGTACGGTAGCGCGGGAAAAACAACAAACATCGCATGACATGATGCCATGTTATGTTTATCATACATCCATAGAGTGCCAATAAGAGATTGACACGTGGGTGTGGACAGTATTTTACCGCCAAAACCGGTCGCTTTTTCTAGGGGAAATCACGTGTGTTGTGGTCCATGGTTGTTTCGATGTCTTGCGTTGTACCCTATCTTCTCTGATTTAGGTTCAGGAATAGCACTCTAGTCTAGCGTCTAGACTAATAAAACCATTCATTCAAACCAGCTTTTTCGTAACCATTTAATAAATAAAGAAAATCATTATGTTTATAAACTTATTGGCATTTGCTATTCGGACCCCCATTTGACCGACCCCCGGGCCCATAGGGGGTCAAAAAAATTTTATTTTTTATTTTTTATTTTTTTGATTGGTGATCGCCCGTGAAGTTGTGGTTTGTGCCAGTTATCATTCAAACATTCAAACATTTAAAGATAAAATTAATAAAACATTCAAATTACTCTAAATAAAACCTAAAAAAAATCATCTAATCCTCATCCGAAGACTCCTCGTGTGGGTGTGGGAATATTGTCTGTGGATAAGGATGTAAAA
>WOUH02000036.1:3864302-3877085 GCA_009936405.2 Stevia rebaudiana
ATTTGGTAATTGACAAAGGTTGATGCACATTTAGGGAACCCAAAAGTATAGATTGGCGTGTGTGGTGTACATTTTGTAGTTAGGTTAGTCATCGCTGCAACTACTTGGTTTCTATTATAGTGTGTACCTGAATAAAATTTGTTGTTTTCTTATTTCAGTTGTTGCATAAACCGGTTCAAGCAATAGCAGATCGTAGGTTACACAAAAACCAAAGAACAGTCGCCATTGTAGTTTATGTTTTCACATCATAAATTTCAAGGGCACGATGCAACCTTCTAACCCACTGACTCGGGTACATGTGTGTGCACGACTACCCCGCCGCAACGCGCGGTGGGAAAATCCTAGTTCAATACATTTGGTTGCAAAATGGTATTATTTTCATTCTTTTTTTAACTGACGTTACTCTCTTTAAAATCTTTGGACTATGTTAGAGTAAATGATCATTTTCGTCCTTGTGGTTTTGCAAAAACTGACAGTTGAGCCCAAGTCGACAACTGAAACAGTCGACACTCTTTCCACCTTCAAGTCAGTTTCTCCATATTCGCCGGAAATTTCAACACTGATCAATCATCAAGTTAACGCTAAATTAATAACATTAGCTCGATCTGCTTTAACTGGTTAACAAGAACTGATTGGAAATTTCGGTTAATATATTATCATTACACAAAATCAATTGAAACCTGAAAAGAACTTAAACCAAATCATAAAAGGAGTTTGGGTATCAATGGGGTATACGAGCTTAGTGCTATATTTCGTCGTTTCCAGTTGCGTGTCCAGTTTTACTTTCGGTCGAGTTTGGAACTCCGAACGAACCCAAGATTAGTCGCGACATTCTTGAACCTTGGATTCGTAATCAAACGGTAAGTTTCTTATGCCCTTACATCTATGAAACTTCCACTAACATATAACAACTCGAATCTAGTTTGGGGCAGACTGATCTAGGGTTCGTATTCGGTTTATATTGATTTTGCGTAATGATAATATATTAACCGAAATTGCCAATCAGGGGTTCACATTAACCAGTTAATGTGGATCGAGCTAATGTTACTAATTCAGCGTTAACTTGATGGAAAATCGACACAAAGGTGGAAACAGTCGTCGACTTGGACACAACTGTCAGTTTTTGTAAACCACAGGGGAAAAAATGACCATTTACTCTAATTTAGCTCAAAGTTTTTAACGAGAGACTAACGTCAGTTAAAAAAAAGGACGAAATGACATCATTTTGCAACCACATGTATCGAACTGACACGAACTTTCAAAATTGAACAGAACTGTCAATCTTGGTAAACTATAAAGACGAAAAGGGCTATTTACTCTAGAAAATGTTAATTAATTAAGTAATTATAACTTTTTGTTGGGAGGAAATTTCTGAAAATATAATTCAAGCTCCAATTTCTGCTAGAGAGAAATGAGGTGTTTACCGATTATTATATCAAGTCTTGAAGGTTTGTTACTGAAAGTTGTATTAGTAAAACATGTTCACTTTTAGGAAATATTATTTTCATAAACATATCTACAAATCATTAGTACAATATACGATATCAACGAATACATGTATTAATGATAACAAAATAGTTCTCAAATATATAGTGTTTTTTACGTATGTTTTTTGAGTTTTGTCTTTGCCTATGTGTAACCCTTGGCTAGTGTTTAGGTTTTATAAAATCTCACTGGCATTCGAAAAAATTAGATTGGTTTTCATTTAAAGCCATTTGTTTTAAACTTAAAGGTATCTTTTTGAATATGTTAAATTACTATGGTTAAATGTGATCTTTATAAACAAATTCTAGAAGTTTTGGTTTATTTAAGGGATACAAGTAATTTAAGAAAAATTACAAGTGGTATTGATTTCTTCAAGTCCATCTCCTCCAAATACCAAAACAATAACTATTCTATATATTTATTTAAAACATTTGTCAAAGTATGAGTAGACTTGTTTATTCATATTTAACTAGAGGGTTCCCCCGCGTTTTGCGGCGGGATCCCGAAATACCACAACGCAAACACAATCTTGGACTTTAAAACACTGTGTAGAAAATCATGTTGCTATTAATATCGTTTTGACCTAAACTCATGTTGCAATGAATATCGTTTTGACCTAAAACCTTAAAGCATAGTTTGTCATAAACCACGTTCTCTATATCTAGGTAAAGAATATAAAGTTAAATACACAAAAGCAAAGATAAACCCCAACCTCAAAGATCGACCTCATGTCTAAATAAACTGGGATAAAAAAGAACATAGAAACAAAACGTAAATTTGAGGGGGAAAAAATTAGAAAATGTAAACCAAAACCCTAAGTTAAAAAACTAATAAATACACAATCAAAAAAGCTTGGATAAATAAAAGCGAACAAACCTTCACCCCAAAAATCAAGTTGAGGTTGCGGGTACAAACCTGGCCACATCCATGATTAATTGTTTTCTAAACTTGTTGCGCGTATAAAAAACCGTCGCGTATAATGAGGTTTGTTACGTATTAAATTTAAGAAATCATTGGTTAAAAATAAAAGGGAGCTAACAAATTTGATTACCTAAAATTCTATCATTTTTAAATATCTAAAACAAACCCAAAAGTATACAACCACCTATGGAATTTGAATGCCTAAAAACATGCCACGTATCACCATTGCACAAACTTGTATCCCAGCCGTTAATCTGTAAAACACTGTTCCTAATCGTTGAGGAATCATATAGATATAATTTACCTATTTTTTAATTTTGCTTGTACCTCAAGTTATATTCAAGTATTTAAGCAGTAGTCTAGAACCACTTTTCAATTTTAATTAAGTCTTGTACGTCAAACTTTTCTAAGTAATCAAGTTTTATGTTTTCCGTTTTCACTTTTTTCACACGAGTTGGTTTCGGTTGTAGCTTGTGTGTGATTCACTTGTGAACAAACAAGTTTAATAGATGATGCAGGTCTTTGTCGACTCAACTTTTCGAGCATGATGAATCACACTTGAACAAAATTAGATTACCAACTTCACATGATTATTTTCATCAGCAAGTGTTGAACACCAAAACGAGTCGCGCAAACGACCTTATCTTCACCGTTTTACAACACCCAACTATACAAAATCAATAACAATAAGAACAAATACTATTCTATTTCTTCCCCATTATTTCATACTCCTGAGTTCCTTCTCTCTTGCTGCATGTTCTGTCATAAATTTTGATGCCAATCTATGCAAATCAGGTGGCGCGTCAACCCATTTAATTGAACGATCCGATTGATTCGAGTCACATCGTTCAAATTCAGACTCACTTCCGTCAACAAAACTCTCTGTGTCATAGCTTTTTTTCGAAGAACTGATGCTAAACGCGTACGCATAATATCGTGAACTGTCGTACTGAGAATACACTTCAGGGTTTACAAACGCACGGAAATCGATCTGGGAACGCGGTGTTTTAGAGAAGATGATTTCTTTGACATTGTATACACATCCTTGGTTATAGGGATTCTTCCTTTTCTCATACCGGTTTCTGAAATTTTCGTAAGTAGTCTACATAAAAAGAACAACTTTAGCGCGTGTTTGCATATGTGTTTTGTAACTTGTATAGCGATATGGAAAAGTGTGAATCAAATAAACGGGTTTTAATATTTGGATTAACGAAATCTAGTACCTGGTTGGTGATTATCAGATAAATATGAAATGCCGAAAGGCCTCCAACAAACCATTGAAGCATGAAAGTGTAGGATATAAGAAGTCCAGATACAGGCGACTTAATTATAGCTTCCCAAAAACTAAGACCGTTTGTTTGCATGGTCATAATAATGTTTACCCAACACATAACGAAAACATAAAAACACAGGAGTGCGGTTGAGAATATGAACATGAGAAAGGATCGGTAATTCCGCTGAAATTAACAAATTGATATAGTTAGAGAAGTAACTTATGATTTAGGAATTTTACTGTTTCCATTTGTTTTTTTCGTTTGTTTAACTGGTTACTGGTCTTTGTTTTGGAATTGAGTTTTTCTGGAAGCAGCCTCTCTTTCCTCAGGGATAGAGGTAAGGTTGCCTGCATCCGCATCACACTCTCCCTAGAACTATCAGTAGGTTTGCTATGAGTGGATATACTGGGTACGATGATGATGATTGTAACCGTTTCCATTCGAAAATTTGGAAACAAGAATTAAATGCCGTGTTAACACATTAATGGGGGTGTTTATTATTGTGACGTACTCGGTGTTTGTTTTTGAGTGTTAGAATAAGAGGATGGATGTAACAAAATGACATCAAAACACCCATAAAGTAAATGAACAACGCAACGAGCAAAAAAACATGACTAGTAAGGAACATACTCTGCCGATGCACTGTCCAACCCACGGGCAATGATGGTCAAAGCGGTCTACACAGTTGTTGCATATGGAGCAATGTGAGCATCTTGGTGGGCGATAAAGCAAGCAAGTTTGACAAAACTTGACCCTAACCACCGATCCATTAACATTAACACTTTTTGTAGATGCTAAAAATTTACCACTATGCCCCCCTGAGGTCCAGTCAGTAGACATGCTCGATGCATCCCAATCTTCATCTAGATCCGAGGTAGGTAGATTTCGAGGAATGATTCCAGGATCTCTTCCAGCAACATTGAAGATAAGGACAAGAATCTGCAGTTTTTATAAAACAAACAAACAAAATTGATATCATGTCTCTCCAACTATAGGGGTGCGATGAGGGCCCCGGTTAACAAAGTCAATAAATTTTCAAATGAAGTTGCTTATCATTATTTCAAATGCACATCTAAACACCCCCTAAACCATTTGTATGGTTGGATATGAAGCTAACCAATCATTGCTTTTTTAATTTTCATCATTCATAGTACTCTCCACACGGCATTATTTCAAAACATGTGTTCTTTGAAGTCTCAATGGTTATGAACAATACAACCAATTTATTGCAAAAACATAATAATACTTGTTTGATATATTTATATGTGTGTTTATAATGATGAAATTGGAGGTTACCGTAAACAAAAATTATATTAAAAAGAACTTACATATTTGGTGAAGACAGCAGGAATAGCTACTAAAATCAGGCCTATATTATCAGGGAAAAAATTCACAAGACTTTGAGAAACCACAGAGCAAAACAAGATTACTGGAACCACAATGAGGCTAATTGTAAGGTAAAGTGACTTTGCATCAGGTCCAAATATTAATCTGCCCCTTAATGCAAAGATCTGCAACAAATTAACAAAAAAAATAAAAATTGTAATTGGCTTTTTTTTTAAGTCACATATATTAAATATAGCTTATAGTGAGCTGCATCTGATTATTCAAAGGTCAAGAAAATCTGATTTGAAAATCAGTTTAGGAGTAACAAACTAATTCTGGTTATTTAGAGTCATTTTACATATAATAATCGAATTTTGCCAAACACACAACTATAAACTTGGTTATCACAACTTTAATGCTACCAATTCACATGGTTGATTATCTGATTCTGATTATTCCGTATCAATTTCTGCAAGAGGTTACCAGATAAGCGTGCAATTTTGATTATTTCCCACCAAATTACATACGAAAAGTGGGTTTTGTTGATATCCAGATTATGATTTTACGAACTTTTTAATTCATTGTATGCAAATGAAGCTCTGATTTAAGAAATATCGAATAATAATCGAATGATTATTCATACATTGTTTCCTTTCCAGACTTGGTAGAGACGGAGGGAAGGGGCATCAAAATTGCTGCTTTGTTTGTCTGATAATCCGCGAGGAGGAAGACTGGTTCTTTTCATGGCGTCGCAATGTTTCCTGCAAAAAAGGCCCCAAAAATCCTGCAACGATTACATACATACAATCAAATCGAGATTCTTGATTGCTAATTTGTTATGAACAACATCATGATAAGAACAATCGGACCTTTTCTTCTGTAAAGAAAGGGAAATGGGGCCAAGGAAACAGAGCAACCCACGATTGTTAAAAATGTCGGAAACAGAGGAAATTGATGTTGAAAAAAGGGATTAATTTGGTAGCCCCTTCTTCCCCCGGCTCCTACTCAGTTATCTTTCTTTCTCTCGTGGATCCTCCTATCTTGTCTGTATGATTTCTTCAATTTGTTTCTTATTGGGAAGAATCCTGATTTTTTTCCTTTTATTGCTACACTTTTAACCATGGTTTTATAAAACGATATATCGAATCAGTCGATAGACGGTTTATTAAGTTTGTTCGTGTAACATTTTATAAAGACCGGTGATAAATATTACACATTCTATTCTATTGTGGCGACCGCATTCTGATCTTAACAAATATGGGTCGTGGTAGCTAGCTCGCTATTGTTTTGGAGAATGACAAAACAAACTGGCCAGGTCGGGTCGACTGTTGAGTATACTTGTTAATCATATTTCGTTTTTTTTCCTCTAAAGCTACATACAAATTTTGTTCCACCGTGAATATCATTTTTTTTTTTATCTGTGTCGTGGACAAAGACGTATTTTATTATTATTTTGTATCTCATAAACTCACAAAAAATTATGAAAAATATGGATATCATGCATTCGTTTAATACAGAGAATCTTTATCCAGAAAACACTAAATTTTAGAAATAACAAATGCAATTGAGATTGAGATGGGAAGGATATTTTACTCAAAAATTTTAAATTAAAATATAAGCATAATATGAAAATGTAATGCGAATACTCTTGTATAAATAAAAATAAATAACACCCAATAATACAATAAGTGGAAGAAAGAATACAAACGACAACACAGGGTACAAATATAGTAACACATCACAAAATCCGACCCTTATTTAAAAATACATATTTTAATAAGAGATTCAGATTAAATACAATAAAATCCAATACCCTTTTAAACGTCACGGTCTCTCTTGCACTCCGGTGCCATCGCCGGAAACCGTTTCCGATCAGTGCAGTAGTTGTAAATGGTGTATTTGCTCCGAACCCATTGGAGACGACGCCATTGAAGACCATCAAGATCTTGAAACTCCTTCTGGTCCCACCATCGTGTGCCTTGAGTCGCGCAAAACTTTGCGTTGACCGACGACTCACAACCGTCCACGTGGAAGCCTTTGTATGAAGCCACAAATGGTGCTTTTGACCAATCGGTCTTCTCTAATCCACCTCTGGTTGCCCAATCGTCGGCGTTCCACAAACTCGAGTAAATCTTCATCGGTTGGTTGAATGGGAATCTGACACCCAAATCTTTACTGTTCTTGAATACTCTGATTGGAACATCGTCAACAAAAAACCTACAAGTGTAAATTGATTTTAGTATTTTTAGAAAAAACGCATGACAACTTCAATGGGTGTGTTTGAAGTTTTGAACACGTGAAAGTGGAAATTGAATGTGGGACTGGATTTCAAATTTCTTTTTTATTTCCAAAATTCCATTTAATTAGTTTTTCTTTAACTAAAAACATAAGAAGTCGACATTTTTGTTCATAAAAACACCCATCTTGCACAATCTGAAGAAAAAACTGAAAATGAAGCCAAAAAAATCTGAAAACTGAACTTGTAAACACTCCGACATTATAATTTGTTAATAGTGTAGATACAAAAATAATGTATTTGTTTAATTGATAAATAATTCTATGATTTCATCAGTAATTAACCACTCGAAAAACAGAGTCCAGTTAAAATGTAGTTCAAACTTACACAATCTGGTACATATTCCAAAGAACAGAGTATGAATGAAAAGCCGCCGTGGGGTCAAACCAGAGATAGATTCGTTGCTCTCGATCACCTTTGCCGCCGGTGAACACATTGGTCTGTAAAATGTACGGTTGACCGGTTCTATTACCCAAAAACTCAAAATCGATCTCGTCGTGTTCGGAGTTTTGAGACGATAACTGTAATTTCAACAAAAAAGTAATACTCATTTCACAATTTCAGTACTGATTTAAGTTTGTGAAGTGGTTAAGAGATAAGAAAAAGAAAAACATACATAGAAGGCGGTGACGGTGCCGGCGGAATCTCTGGGAACCATCTTAATCTGCATACTAAAATGGCCGAAAAGGTAAGACCCCTTCGATTGGAAACCGGTTCCGGTGTATTTATCCAACGACAACTGGATTTCTGAACCACCATTGAAGTATTTGATATGGTCGAATGCCCATGTTGGTACGTAGTTCCGACCAAACGGAACATCTACCGGCTTTCTCGGAGCAGCTCCAATGGCGAAATCCGCCATTGCTACCAAACAGAAACAGATCAGAACCAGATGTCGTCCTCCCAATCGCTGATTCCGACCCATTGTTCTTGTTTTGCTGGAAGAAATTACAGTTTGTTGAAGTATGAAGTATGTTGTTCTAAAGATTTGAAGTTGAGATTACAGCAAAGATGAAAAGAATTGAAGTATAAAATTATTAATGTATGTACCTTTAAAGATTTTTACGATGGATCCAGCTGTGGTGTGGATAAATGGAGATGGATGAGGGTGTATATATATATATGTGTGTGTGTATGTAATGTTATAGAAGAAGATGATGATGATAATAGCAGACAGTATAGCAATAATTTATCAGGCATACAGGAGCCAGCTATATGATCAGAAACCCTATTTATGAGATAATTAGCTGTTTTCTGATATATTCATAATTTGATATGATATATACATGGTCATATTAAACATTGATTTATAAGGTTTCTGTTATAGATAAACCAAGTAATGTTACTATCATGACGTGTTAATAGAGTTGATTCGTGGTTACATTAGTCAATATCTTCATATGTAATGCGAACACCATGTTAAGACCTTATATATAATATATTATAACTTTTATATGAGCTATATAACATGTGCAAACCATTTTCATGTGGCTCGTATAACATTATGGACATCATAGACCTCACATAAGACGTCATTTATCTTTTGTATCATGCATTTGTAGTTATACAATTTTTTCTTGTACTATCCATAAAAATAGTTATGAGTACAACCTATTCTACTAGTGTTATTTCAAATATGAAAATTATTTGTCTCGTTCTTCACACATTAAAGTTTTCGAATGAGGAAAGTCTTGGTTTGTCATGTGCTTTAGAACTTTGCGTTCCTAAAGCTATAAAGGTGCAAAATAGGTATATATCAAAGTCTATATCAGTTTTAATTAAAGATAATGTCGTAAGGATGTTTAGGTTTTTTATATCCGTTAATGGTCATTTAAAACAGGGTTAATCACATTGTCACATATACAGGTCACTTGAGTGAGCTAAGTATGAGTTTAATGTGCATAATGTAACTTGAATACCAAAACAGCGAGAGAAAAAAAAAATGGTATGGTTGTTATTATTAGAAAAAAAAAAGTATTATAATCTTCATCACCAAATGCTTATGTTTATTTGTATTTTTCGTATGATACTATGATAGTCACCTTTTGTTTCCTCAAAGTAATTGTAACTAAGAAAATATATATTTTTAGTATAGTATTTAGTTTAGTGATTCTTTGTTAATTTTTTAGTACTAATATAACATAATTAGATCCGGTGGTAGCTAGTTGGACTGGTGTTTTGGCAAACGGAAGAAAACAAAGGAAACAAATTTGACTTAAGAGTTAGAAACTTTGACTTGATAGCTGAAATGTATTTTAATACTATTTTAATTATATATAAATAGTTTAGAACTTATTTAATTTCCTAGACACAATATATTAAATAATATATTTCTGTCATCTTTATCCTTTCCCAGTTCCCCGTTGCCACACCCAGTCCCACCACACTCTTGTTCCTCCTCCCTTCTCCCCATGATTAACTATTGTTAATTGCTATAGGTTTTTTCCAGTTTTTTTGAGACTTTTAAGCTCAGTGTTTCTATTTGAAGCTTTAATTAATCCCGGTTTCTTACAAACCATTCATTAGACACAAATATGCTATCTAAAATTTTAAGTTTCACATATGACTATTAAAAATAGGCCTTTAAATATATATATATAATTCGTAAATCAAAAATTGGGTTAACAATCTAATAATTAATGAGTTAATAATTTAGATAATTTTGATTGTAAATCATATACATGTTTTTTATAAATCAACCTATAATAATAAACGAAAATCTTAAATAACACTTGTATCAATTCTAGGGCATCTAATCTTACACTGACACTTGTCATCATTATATTAACTATATAATTTTGTTAAAAAATTAATTAATGATTTTAATTACGAAAAATAAATTAGGTGCGTTGCCATATATACAACTCTTTTTCACAAGTTTAGTCAAATTAAAATTTTAAATTTTCAACTAAATATATATTGATTCCTTATTCTTTATTATCCATAGTTAATTATTACTATTGTTTAATAATTATTTCAGTTTTAAAATCATACTTAAATTCTCATATTTTTATAGCTCATTTTGTATAAGTTTATCAAAAACATTTTAACATCGGTTACATATTTACATTACGATATTTTAACTTTTTAAATCACATATCAAATCTAAATTATTTCTAAACCTTGATTCATGAACCTTTTAAACCTATTATATTTCCAATTCTATACACGATGCAAAATATCGTTTTCTACGTGCTTTTCAACTTTATTATGTAAAATAGTATTTATTTGAAGGTTCGTTAACCTCGTTGCTTCTTTATTTTGAAAATTACATTATTTTCTTATGAACATTTGCTTTTAGTTAATATTGTAATTCTTATTTAGTCCGTGTTGCACATTTTCTACGTCCTATGTCATATAAACTTTTATTTTAATTAAATGTCAAATATTTACCATAATATAAATTAAATGCTTCAATCATTGAAAATATAAATTTGTACGTCGTGTAATACACGAGAATCTCACATAGTATAATTATATATTAAAAAAATCAAATCTAAGGACCCCTAAAAAATACAGTCTTGTGTACGTGGTCACATCTTCTGCACACCCTTATAGCCTTCCATGTTAAACATCTAGCAAGATGCTAGCAAACTACAAGAGCAAGATTAGAAATTTAAATTACACCAACTTAGCCACTCTAATATATCATTTTTCATGCCCTATATTTGACCCATAAAAGGACGCCAATTTTATTTCACCCAAAACATACCTAAAAGATAAGCTCAGAGCATTGAAGATTTGAGCGTTTCTCATCTTTCATATACATCAATTTTTTAAGCCCACGCGGATTTTTAAAGAAATAATCACCTATTTGTGTGTGTTTAAGCCGTCACGATTTTTTTAAGGAACAATCAGCAACTACTAGGTTACAAAGAAATTTACTAAAAATTTGCATAACAAGGAACAGTGAACCTTTTTTTTCTATTGTTTTGCATAACAAGGAATAGTGCATTTTTTTTTGCTTTAGTGATTTTTTTTTTCTATTTTTTTGCCTAACAAGGAGTAGTAAAATTTTGTTCTTTAGTGATTTTTTTCTTACATTTTTTACTTTATGCAGATTTTAGTTACCCTGGCTAGCTTATTCCTACAACATGGTAACAGATTCCTCCGTTTTTTGACTTGAGTAGTCCTAGCCGCAACACGATGTGAACATGTGAAGTTGCCATAACAATGCGCGACTTGGTAAACAACTAGTTAGTATAATACTATATATGATTCACAGGTTACAGTATCATTAGAGAAAGTACCAATTACATTATCTTGTACAAAGATAGAATCATAGGTCCGGTAATACAAGTTCCATTGAAGAGAGTTGCAATGTAACTGTAAACCTTGAAATAATACAACTGTTGCTTGAAAAGTCCGGTAATTAGATTAATAAAGAAATTTGAAGTACAATATATGTAAAGTTAAAACATGTTAATCCGGCCAGTTAACTCTAATATCCTTATCTTCAATTTTCCATATACTTTTATTTACCTAATTAATTTTAAAAGGAATTGAAAGGCTAGAACAGTATTACAGTAATCTCAGTTTTTTAATCCTTAATATTATATATTAAAAGGATTAAAAATACCTAAAATAAGAATAACTATCTTTTCTTGGTGGTTAATGAATTAATATCGTTGTTCATGTGCACATGACATGTTCCTTCCACCATGTTCTATGCACGTGACCTTCTAATCTTAGCAGCCTTAATCACCCTTACCCATATCAAATCTTTATTATTCGTTTATATTATCCACAAACTTTTCCTTTAGATTTTGTAAGAATTACTCGGCAATACTATATTCATCATACTTACCTTAATCTTCGTATCATTTATTAAACAAGTCAGTCATCTGTGATCATTGTAATATATAAAATGGGAGTAGCATATCAAATATATATAAACTTATAGATCGTCTATTCATAACTAAATATGAGATTATGAGTGTGTATTTCGATGCAGATAAACTATAAGTACTTAATATTTGGAAGATAATCACTTATGATAAGAGATGTTAATTATAAACTTATAATATAGTTGATATTATAATTATTATCTAAGTTTTGTACGTAAAATGGATTATGTCCGCATTACACAATGTATGTGTAAATAATGTATATATGGTACACATAAGATCAAAATTTAGCGAGGAACATTTTTTCAAGAAGAATTACAAAAATATAGTAAAAAACGATATTCATAACGAGTTTATGTTATTAGTTTATTAACTTAAACATTAACACTTTTCTTATTCAAGAATATTATGCACTAGCTTAAAACCCGTGTATTACACGAGATTACATAACCAACACTCAAAACTTTTTATTGAATCATTGCATATACATATTAAGTTATTACGTTGTAAACACTCAGAAAATGAATGTTTGACACATTTATAACTATAAATTATGTTTTGAGATTTTAAAATTATTTATTAAAAACTTTTTAAAAATATAAACTTCTTAAATTTAGTTGATAATTATACAAAT
>WOUH02000036.1:3877185-3888333 GCA_009936405.2 Stevia rebaudiana
GTTCCAACGCCGCTAAAATGAGTTCAATCGGAGTTCGTTTGAGTCGGTTTATGATTTTTTTAAAATCTCTTTTAGCTTTTTTAGAATAAGCTTTCTATTTAGTTAATCCTAACCCATTGAATTCATTACCTTAGTATCTTGGTTTCATTTCATCTTTAAAAGTAGTTAGCAATTTTATATCCTTCTTTTTATGGAGCTCTTATGTATCAATTTTATATCCTTCTTTTTATGTACAAAATGTATTTTATATATAAGTAATAAGTCTAGAATTTCATTGAGAGCGATTAAAGTCTAGCATGTCATTGGGAACGATTAAAAAAAAAATGATATAAATGTTCTAACGTAATTTTCGTTCAAATTTTTATTAAAAGTTTCTTAATTAAGGAAACTCTTTCAATTATAGTTTTGTAGTTTTTGGAAGTTTTTAAAAATAGAAATTTATCTAAGGGGTGATTTTGACAAATTTAATTTTGAAATTCTAGGGGGGGTTTATGACAAGTACAAAAGGGGGGGTATATTTAGGCTCACCCTTTATAATTATTTATATTTTATCAAAATAATTATTTATTATAAAATGTTAAGTCTGTTAGTTTTAAATATAAATTTAAACAAGATAAAACATAAAGTTGTATATATATATATATTTAATATTTAAAAACGCATATTTTTTAAACAACTCAGTTTTTAATAAAAATTATACCCGGATGTTCACAAAAAATAGATTAAAAAAACTCTGCATTCATATTTTTTTTTAAATTAATCATTACAAGTTATTGAGGAAAAACTAATTTAAATAAGAAATGAATTTAATGGAAAGAAAAAGTGAAAATAAAATAAAATGGGGAGCCTATACATATGTGACAAGTGTCCAAAGAATCTTTGCCAATCTTGGTTCTCCATCACAACCAGATCGTGCATTTTGATTGTTGAAAATTGATTTTTAAATTATTTTTAATGATATGTGGCAACCCAACTTAAGAAAAGATCATAAATGGGGATGTCTTACTCATCACGTAACTATGATTGGTTGATAAATAAAAATTATTTACTTATTAAAGTTGACAGATAAACATCTTCGTGTAGTTGCAACGCATGTCAAAACTTAACATGATTAGCGCTTCTAACCTTTGTAACTTTATCACACTCTACACGTTACATACTACCTTAAAAAGCAATGTCGGTGGGTTTCCCTACCAACATGCTTTAATCAATATATAGCGTTTGGTCTCAACTCATACAACTAAGTTGGAGTAGTGGAGTTAAGTTGCATTTTATTTGAAACCAGATTCAAATTATAAGACAACTCTTTTTGTAAATCTACTTTTTTTTTTTTTTCCTTTTTTCCTCTTTTTTTCTTAAATTTCTAATCAATTACAAATTTTCCCCTCAAGTTTCTATGTTTTTTACTTTTACCCTCTAACATTTTCAAAATATTCTTTCTATTGTTTTTTTTTTTACAAACTACGTATCACGTTTTTGTGTTCATATAAATACAATAAAATTCGTCTTTCTTTTGTGTTTTTTTGATTTCACAAATTGCGTATCACGTTTTTGTGTTCATATAAATACTAACATGTGTAATTGGTTTGCCACAAACTAATACGTTTCGTTTAATCGTAACACATCATAATGCATTTCTTTTGTGTGGTTAATATTATTGCACCAGCACCGAACATGGCCATAATCACATAAATGTCATCGTAAAGCCTTGCCGAGTTTGTTGTGTACAAAAGGTGCCCAACCAATTGCACAGGCACCTTTGCTAGTACATACTATTTTCTAAAACCTACTTAAACTCAACATTTGATCCGATAACATGTGAGCATAAACACCATTATCATACTCGGTATATCTCATCTAAAAGTAAAGTCTGAGAAGGGTAAGATGAAGACAAACCTTACCTCTAACTCGTAGAAATAGAGACTGCTCCAAAAAAGACCCTCGGCTCAAGATGCCCGAACCGTCATCCCAACGCTTTTAACGTTATTTTCATGAAAATAAGTAAAATAATGTTAAAACTTGTGCAATTTTACTTTTGTCTCTCGAGAGTCCACATATATATACATTATATGCACGCACCACAAACGCATAAACATCACCTTTAAAATTAAATACCATTTCAGTTAATAACACAGCAAACAAATATAACAATGTTATGTAAGCGGTTGTGTGCAATATAAAACAAACAATTGTCATAGATACCATAGGTTTCAGGAATAATCTAAAACTGTTTCTTCCAACTACAAATAACAAAACTAGCACAAGTGCCAACCAAACATCACTTGGTTCATAATCCTACAAGATGATGCCTTATCACACCTCTTTCTTCATCCAGTTCAAAGTTTCCACGGTTAAAATCCGAAGACGTAAAGAACGCCTTCAGATCTGTAATTCCATAATCCAACACCTGCACGTACACACACACCAGTTATAATCAGTCACTCATTTAAAAACCTCCAACAAAACAAAAAAATATAGTACCTTGTTTTGCAAGTCATCCACCTTCACATCAACATAAGTAACATCTTTCTTTGACCCAGAAACTATCTCCTCTAAATGCAAAGCATCTTTCACCAACTCATGCAGTAGGTGCATCACAATCACGTTGAAATCCTTTTTAAATGTCATATACCTTCTAAAGCTCTGCACAGCATAATATAATTAAATTAAAAAACTAAAAAACATAACTTTATACAAAACACAAAATAGAAGTGCTCTGAGATACCTTTTGAAGTGCCTTTTGCACTCCAAATTTTTGAGTGGAAATAAACGACTCTAGTAGAACACGAATTGCCATATCAACATCTTCTTGAGTGACGTGTTGTCTGAGATGCATTCTGGCATGAGCTTCCGACATACGGATCATTGATTCGATGTGTCTAACAGCTATTGGAACTCCTTGCCCGTGCTGCACGCGTGTCATTTAATTAAAAACATAATGCAAAGTAAAAAAATATTAGATAACAGTTTTTAATTTCAAAACTCACCGATGATTCTCTTCTTAATTCAGCATAAACTTGGGTGAGTTTGTCTAAATCAGCATCGTGCAACTTCGGGAATACATTTAACTTGGCGTATGTGATGTACTTCTTCAGCATGTCTTGAGAAAGTATCTAAAAGATTTAATATTTTAAAAAAATTTAAAAATGTAATAGTTTTAGCAGAGTAACTAATGGTGACTGTTGTGATATGTAAATGTAAACGAAGATACCTCAGGATCTGCTGACATGTCAGTGTCTTTAGGATCTTCTTGAGAATTGTTATTTGACTTGTCATCCAAGTTAGTACCTTTTGGAATAGATTTAAAATGACTATCAACAACAAACTTTGCAAGCATCTCATCCACAACAGGGTCCACCACATCCTGCATTAAACCATTTTTCATCCATTTTAACAAGTTTACAACAATAACAAAAACATGAAAACAAAGAAGCTTAAGTGATATAGATATAACCTTCACAACACAGAGAACATCAAATCGGGAGACAATTGGATCAGTTAATTCAACGTTTTGTGAAAAGTTTTTGGAAGAATCGTATCTGCAAAAATTACCAATTACCAAGTATTAGATTCATCGGGCAAAGAAAAGATATTTAAATATTATGCAACTTAACTATTTTAAGTTAACCCACCTTCCTCCAATTGGATTTGCAGCAGCAATAACAGAGCATCGAGCTTGAAGGGAAGTTACAATTCCAGCTTTAGATATACTTATACTTTGTTGTTCCATAGCCTCATGGATACTTACCCTGATGAATGTCGAAAAAAGTTAAATATAAAATATTTTTTTATAAATAAGTTATCATAAAACAAACAAATAAACAGACTTAATTACCTGTCTTGATCGTTCATTTTGTCGAATTCATCTATTAAACATATCCCTTTATCAGCTAAAACAAGGGCCCCACCTTCAAGGGTCCACTCACGTGTGACTGGATCCTTATGCACTGCTGCTGTAAGACCTACAGCAGAAGCTCCTTTTCCAGTTGTGTAAACTGCCCGTTGACCGGTCTTTTCAACATATCTTCAAAACAAATTTGAAAAACAATTAAAACTAAAGTTTATTTTTATTTGACTAAACTAATGAAGAAATAAATTTTAAGTGAAACTTACTTAAGAAACTGAGACTTTGCAGTTCCAGGATCACCTAACAGTAACACATTAATGTCTCCACGCAATCTGTGTTTTCCTTGCACGTTTTTCTCTTGACCACCAAACATTGCAAGAGCTATTGCAGTCTTTATATCTTCATGACCATAGATTGATGGAGCAATTGACTTGATAATCTGGTCATTTCACACATTAATCATAATAATATTAAAAGTTATGTTAACAAAAATGAATGTAATTTCTTAAAGATTTTTTAAAATGAGCTTATGAAAACATACCCTTTCGCCAATACGTGGATCTTTAGACAACTTCTCGATTTCTTCTTTGTCCTCTTGGGTAAGTTTATAGGCTGAAAACAAGTCTTGTTTCTTTGTAACGTGATTTGCTTCAACCACTGTTGCAAAAACTGGGAATCCGTTTTTTGTATTTAATGATAAATCGAAGTTGTTAGTGTAGATTCCTGTAACCTCCTGAAAACAAAAAAGAATAAATTCAAAAAAAAAAAACTAAATGTGTCTTAAGACTAAGGGTAAAAACGAGTTAAGAGAATATTACAATTTCTTCACCAGGGCGAGCACAGTCAATTAAATCATTCAAAAGTATAACTTCTTTGTATCGTGGCAATCTGCCAGCTGGCACAATACCAGGGCTTTCTTGGAGAGAAAGCTTCTGATAATTTCTGTATACAGTCTGTAACAAAAAGAGGATAGTTAACAAGTATGAGATGATTTATTAATTTCCATATTACCAAAAATAAAAATTAATAAAATTTACCTGCTCAATATTGACTGTAAATGGGCCCTTTGATTGGCATTCTGGGCAAGAACCAACTTTCACCTCTGAATATGAATTCTGGAAAAAAGGGCCCAAAACAGCCCCACATTTGTTACAATCATATTTCACTTGCTGTAACTGAGGAAAAACTCCAGATCTTCGAGTCACAACACCGCCTATACGAATCATTGTGTTTAAATGAATTTGCCTGAAAAACAAATAAAAGTGATTCTCAAAATGCATACATTAAGTTAATAATATATCGGCTTCAAGGAAATAAAGAAAAAAAGATGATACCTTATGTTGCGAATTTGGTCATAAACAGGTAAGTTGGTAATCCTGACATAGATTTTTTGGTGAATTCTTTTGTAGTTGGGATGCAAATTAAATACAACTTTATTAGCAACTTCCTCCATAACTTCAAGAACAGATTGTGGTGCATCTGCCAGCCAGATGGCAATATTTGGATGAACATTGATAAACTGTTTATAATCAATCTCCAGACTGCACTTGTTGACTGCAAATATGAATAATTTATTTAATACAACAATCACAGAATCATATGACCTGTTATACAAAAAAGAGAACTTGTATATAAGTTATACATAGCAAAGTTGCAAACATGAGATTCTTTACCTGAAACCATTTCATTTGTTTGTCTAAGATATTCATGATCATGGGTCTTCGGGTGTTGAAAAGTAAGTAAGAAATGTTTGAACTTTTTAGCGATAAAACGACGTACTTCATCTCTAGTAACCCACTCTCTTAGTGTTCCTTGAACTTGGTACATCTCAAACTCGCCTTCATCATCATCATCATCATCCTATGATGATGAAAATGCCAAAAAAACAAAGTATATGATGAGATGTTTCTCAGTTGCTGCTTGATGAATGAGGTATACAATCTGAAACAAATAAATTCCTTACCTCATATGGATCATCATCTGTTTGATCGGTTGTAGGCGGGTCATCACCACCACCACCACCGCCACCACCACCACCGCCACCACTGCTAAATGCTGGACTAGGTGGGGGTCTAAAATTAGCCCTAGTTCTCTTTGGACGCCGATTGCTTTCATCATCTGTATCTGCAACCATAGATAAGAAAAGACAGTGTAATCAAATATTTATTAAATAGGAGTGGGCTTACAAATCTATACTAATATAAAGTTTACACGCACATGACAATAGTGTATAAGATAACATGAAATGTATCTATTACTATTAGTATATTGAACTTTAGAAACATATTTGACAAACAATATAATGCCACCCAAATGAAATCCGGAAATTAGCAATTAGTAAACTAAGCTAGAAATTATACAGAATAAGTTGCTGGTTTAGCTATAAACCATTCTAGTTACAGTTAATTACTCTTTCTACCACCCTAAACTAATCTAAGACAAAATATAACATACTGCATAGAGAACATAAATAAAAAGTAAACTCAAACATTAAAAGGGCACAACAAACACTTTCTAGATTAAAAGTTAAAATACACTTAACCATGTCTGACACAAATTCAGTACCATTCAAACAGATATCAGTAATTAGTCAAACTAAGCTGCATTTTAGCATACAATAAGTTGTTTGTGCAGTTATTAATCATTCTGGCTATGCCCAATTGCTCCAATTTCCACAAATTAACCAATTTACCAAAGTTGACAGTAGCAATTTCCAGAAGATATGATAATTAACATAATACATTGTAAAAAGAAACCACACAAATAATACTAAGCTTGGGTATGTAAACAACAGCAAACTCTTCAATAACAAAGGGATAAGAAACAAAACCACAAAAAAGTAGATAATTAACTGACCTTGATCATGGAGTAACCGAGGGAGTTTTCGTTGGGAAGCAACACCGTCCCTGGTATCAAGCTCCATCTCTGCAGCCCTACGATCAGCCATGATTTGATCCAAATCTCTCTCGTCCTCCATAGATTCATCCAGCCCAGCCGATTCGTATTGATCGTGCTCTTCCATCCTCCGGTAATCACTAAACAGCAAACATTGATTAAGTAAGCATTTTTTGTGTATAGAACAAGAGAACAGAAAAATTGGGAATATAGATCGAGAAACAGCTGAAAACTTACTTTATGTAATTATCGTCAAACAGATCTTCGCCTTCCCCTTCTCCTTCTTCCTCGCCGATTTCTTCATCATGGAGGATGTCTGGATCAACGGCCGCCTCATCGTCATCGTAGTCGGAGTAGTTCTCAGACGTACGGCTATTGAACGGAAGCTGATCTGTGTTGAACCCTGCAGAAGTGGGAGAATCAGGTGTGGACGGTGGATTCCCGTTAAATTGACTTGAGTTTAGGTTTCCGCCTTGATCTGACGAAGACGGCGACTCGTTTGGACGGTTCTCTCCATCGGCATTTCTTCCCGCCATTTCTCTACCGTTTGCTGCTGAGACTGAGGGTACATCAACGCATTCTGCCCTTTTTAGGTCGTCTGTGAGTTTTGGCGGGAACGTTTCGCGCCACTAGTCGATACCTAGCAATCTAACATAACTGATTCGGCCCAAAAAGTAAATTGTTATAACTTATTATATGGACACTAAAACACGGCCCAAACTCAAGGGCTACATAAAAACTAGTGTTCTTGTAATTTGTAAATCGGGATATTTAAAAAAAAATGGGCTATTTAAATCAAATAAACATAATAAACAAATTTGACTCCACATCATGCAAAAGTGCAAAACCAGTATTGATTTAAATTCGTATCTCCATTTAGCTAATAAAAAAATAGATAATATGTATAAATATTACACTCAGTTATAAAGGTTTATGCCTTCTATCAAACTTTCTTAGAACGACCTCGATGTTAATACTTTAAATCTCCTTTCGTCATATCGAGTATAGTAAAGAGACAAGCCATGAAACCTTGTTTGATAATAACCGAATTTCAAATGCTCTTTAAATCAGTAGATGCCTTCCGTGACATAAACAAGCAATAACATGCGGACCACTTAACGCTTGTCGCGTTTGGTAAGCAACACCACGCTCCTACTATAATATCCATCTACCCACTAAGTATGAATTTTTGAACTCTTTAACAAATTCTCTTATCGACCGATCCTTAATCTTATGCATGAGCTTGGTGAACTTTGTTGCACTGTTGCAGTGAGATGATTTTGGGTTTGTCAATTTTATATACGGTGAACTATGTGTAATTGCTTATATAACATTGATTTTAAAGTTACATAAATGTTTTATGAATTTTCTTTTTTTACCTTACTAATAGCTTTCTTATGTATGGCATTCAACTTGGAGTTTTTTTGTGTTGAAGTGTCAACTGTATTACTTAATAACATTTGTCTTCCTTGGTGTGTGATTCATTTGCCTATGTTCCCAACATTTAAAGCATAGTTTCAATTTATGTAAAATACATGTTTACTATTACTAATCATTTGCAAATTACTAATCATTTACAAATAAGAAATTCGTGTTTCAACATAGCGTTGTCTGCTTATTAAGATGATAGGGTTATGATAAATTAAATAGAAAGCTTATTTTAAGAAGCCTAAGAGAGATTACAGAAAACCTCATAACCGTCTCAAACGAACTCCGATTGAAATCATTTTAGCGGCGTTGGAACCATCTTGTCAAACTCTAGGATCTTAGCTTTTAGGGTTTAGCTTTTGGGGTGGGGGGTGGGGTGCTTAGGTTTTTGGGGGCGGGAAAGAGTTCGACGAAACGGTTTCAACGCCGCTAAAATGAGTTCAATCGGAGTTCGTTTGAGCCGGTTTATGATTTTTTTTTAGATCCCTTATAGTCTTCTTAGAATACGCCCCCTTATTTAGAATAACCTTACCCTAAGATGATATATCACACCTTTTTTCAAAGTTTTTGGTTCTTCTTTAGCAACGTGTAATGGTAATTTACAAATTTGTTAGAATAACTTGATTACGAATTATTTTTTAAAAATGACCAAAGTTAGAATTCACTTGAGGCCTCGAAATAGAATGTGCAATGGAGATTGTGACGAACACACAGATAAACACAAGCATAGATACAACCCGAAACCTACAGACATTCAAAATTATAAAATTCATGCTATCAATATATGCATGAATTTGTAACTTTGTATTATAATATCGAAAAGCAACCTGAAATTAATTCACAGGCAACCATCATCATCATGATTCATGCATGATCAGAGTTTTGAAATTCCCACAAACATTGCATTCCATCATACCAATTGTTGTAGCAGCAGATGGAGGCAGTGGAGCAAGTGTTCCCCAACAGTTCTTCCGATCACACATGTAATTCAAAAAGAAATACGCATGAGGAAAATCATCTTCTTCCTTCATCAAATCACCATCTTCACCTTCCATCTGTTCATCAAGGTCCTCATCCATGGTGGTTTCTTGATTTCCTCCTTCACCGTTGTCATCATCATCGTCCATATCTAACTCACCTTCTTCACTTTCAGACCAACCGGCCTCCACTTTGCACCGATCACAATCACAAACGAAACCGTAATCATCTCTGAGCCTCTTTTGCCTCTCTGGATACTTCAAATTTACCGGAAAATAACTTAAACAGATCTCTCTACCTTGTGGAACATCATGAATCATTCTAATCGTGATCTCAACGTTGTTAGCTGATGATTGTTTGGCAGCATCGAGATAATCAAATCTGCAAGCATTTGGAAGGCAATCATGATTGAAGAAAGACGCCACCGGATAGATTCCGTACGCCCTCACAGATCTATCCTCGTTCTGTTCTGAAAACGGTTCCATCAATCCAAAAGCATTGAGCTTGTCTTTCACCAGCAAAACCCTGGTTAGCTCCAAGTTGAACCCTAATTCGACCGGCAGAGGAGGGCAGACGGAAGAAATGAGCGAATGAGTAAAACTGGCTGAATCGGGTTCGGTATCAGAACGAACAGATCCTTGAAGTGACAACAATGTCTGAAACTTCGATGGAGAAACCGTCGCGAGGTTGTAAGCAGAAATGAGAAATCGAGTCTGGATCTGAACATCTACCGGCAGACGGTTGCCGGAAAAGTATTGACGGAGGCGGATTAGGGCTTGGCATGCCCAGGGGGTGTGGGAGGTGGCGGAAGCAGCGGATTGGCAGTCTAGGGTACAAAATCGGGAGTTGCAGATGGAGCAATGGATGCTTTGCGGTTGTTGTGTGATGCTGATGAAGCAATTGGAGCAGTAATCGTTGTTGTTCCGGTGATTGTCGGAGTGAAATGGAAGAGCGGAGTAGAGAACGATGGGGGAATCACGGAGGATGATTTCGCCACCTTTTAATGGGCGGAGAGCCACCATTGCTCTTCCCCTTCCTTGTATTTCGGTCATCCCAACCGCCGGCGTCTCCATGTCTTTCTTGTTAACGATGGTTGCAGACTTGCAGGTCCTAGGGTTTTACAAGGGTTTTTATCATGTGGAGTAGTGACAAACCGGTTTGGTTAACCTTTTAGTGTTTTGAACGGCAAGTTTCATTTCAAAATCGGACTAGGCTAGCAAGACATACACACTAAAGACATATAGTTATAAATTAAACATACACCAATATTTTCAAGATAAATCACTCAGTCAAGCTCTATTTTTAACCTATGAGAAACATAAAGCTTTGACATCCTCTAATAGCTCGCGAATTGATATTTTCTTCTGTTTGAAAAAATTATCATTCATTGCTTTCCAAATGCATAATAAGAAAGTTAGAATGACCGCATGAATAGCCTTCTTCTTTTTATTCCCGTGCGCTTGAATGAATGTGTACCTCCAACAAATTATTTATTGAGAAGACACAAATAGATTGTAACTTGCACCACGAATCGATTCTTTGCCATTAGATCATTGATACATAACAAGCGAAAAATAAGTGCAGTGCCACTTCCGGGTACTCATTGCACATGCAATACACACCGGGATCGCATCTAACTCCTCTCCCTGCTAGTGCATCCACTGTGGGTTTATTTAAACTCATTTTAAGAAATCAAAATTCAAACAGATATAATAACCGAAAAGTTAACATGTGGTAAATCTAAGCATTGTTATTTTTACTATTAGCAGGTGAAGAAACATAAACCCGCACTTATCTGAATTAGGGTCGATGTTCCAACGAGAAAGATGATTCAGCCTCGTCTCGGGTCATCAATGGAGGATCTCTGATCTTGTGCTAGCTGCGATCACATGAAAAACTACTTTAGAGGGCCTAAGGAGCCAAAGGCTCCGTGGACACTCCGACGCTCAAGTCAAGTCGGGGCCACATGATAGTGTGTGTAATAGTATGTGTGAGTTTAG
>WOUH02000036.1:3888433-3904300 GCA_009936405.2 Stevia rebaudiana
CGAACCGAACACGAACATGACCATTTCCATAATAAACGAACACGAACACAAAATGTGTGTTCGTTTATGTGTTCATGATCGTGTTCGTGTTCGCGTTCCGTTAAAGTTAAACGAACAAACACGAACATGCCCATGTTCTTGTTCGTTTGGTTCGTTTACAGGCCTAACAACAATTTAAACTCTGTATATTAGAGTAGCTTATAACCCGTGTATTACACGAGTCACAATAACACTTAAATTTCTTTTTTATCATTGGATCATTACATTTATATTAACACTAAAAATAAATACATGTTTGACATTTCTATAACTATAAATTATGATTTTGGTTTTAAAATTAATTAGAATATTTTTAAATATAAATTTTTTAAATTTAGATATTAATTATACATTTATACAAATTAAAGAAAAGTGAAATTTAAATAAAGTAAACTGCGGTTTTCGTATCTGGGGTTTGCAAGACTTAATAGTTTTAGTCCAACATTAATAGTTTCGTCTTTAATGTTCTGAATCTTAACAGTTTAATCATTAATTAAACCCTTAACATAAAACTATTAGGATTTGAAACGTCAGGGAAAACTGTTAAAACTTGAAACGTTAGGGACGAAAATTTAAGACTTGAAACATTACGGACAAAATATGTTAAAACTTGAAACGTTAGGGACATAATCTATTAACGGTAGACTGAAAATATTAAGTATTGCAAATCTTAGATGTAAAATGTGTAGTTTACTATTTTAAATATTTGAGATAAATATTTAATCAGATCATAACAAAGTTAACTGATTTGGAAATTTAAATCTATAAAATAAAAAAATCTAAAAATTCAAGAATTATAATATTATCATGTGATATTATTTGAAATTATTTATTAGAGTTAAATTATACTTTAGAACGTCTATATTTCAAATGAGACTTCAAATTAAAATTAGAAACTTTTATTAGCTTAAAAAAGATAAACTTAGTTCTCTATCATAGGATATTGGTTAAAGGCAGTACATATATTGTTATGTGAAGGTATCAATATAAATGCTAAATTTAAATACGAATATATGATCTATTAGAAGATTAAAAGGTACATATATAAGATTTATTTTAGTTAATTAATTTAAAAAAAAGGTTATGTGGTATTTAATGGAATCATTTATTAGATTTAGACTGGAAAAGAATGAATATTAATTTGTGAGCTTAGATATGAAATTTTCTAAAACTACGACATATTGTTTAAAACTAGTATTTATACCCGCACTACACCAACATAAAACGTAGAAACATACCATATTTAACCAATTTAAAGATGTATTTAATATTAAAATCTTAAATTCAATCGTTACAACTTACAACGTCTATCATTTGTCCACTAATACTAACACCGTGAAAAAAACACACATAAAAACATTAAACCACATGTAAAAATAAACAAACAAAAATTAAAAGTAATTTTTCAAAAAAAAAGTTAGAAACACGTGAGATTTAGCCATGTGGATTATACGAAATGAAAGTGTTTTATCAATCAACCACGTTAAATTAAATAAAAAAATATCAAGGTTAACCCTACAAACTTTTAACACATTACAATTACGTAAAACCTTAAACCTCACCGAGGTTAACCGGACAAACTTTTTAAAACAAAAACAATACTAAAACAAAAAAAATGCAAAAAGTAATAGAAGCTTACCAATTTTATATTTTAAAAATAGAGTGTGAATTCTTCTTTAGTATATCAACTATGTTAATTATTCAAAGCGTCACCATCATACTTAATGGCAGCCCAAAAGTCTTCTGCTCCATTCTCTTTGACACTTTCTCTCTCTAAAACTCACCTCCCAAGTCATAACTCATCTTTATCTTTCAACATTATTGCACATAGTTCTTCTGTAATTTAAGTTTATTTTCATAAAGCAATCGAGATATGACTCCAAAACTTTAACCACCGCCACCACCACTGCCCAACACCAACAACGTCACCGACCATCACGCCCCCAACCCTCCTCGCCAGATTCACACCGCCACCGCACTGTAATATGAGGTTCAATTTCCGGCAAGGAGATGCCATCGACACTGTCACCTCTTTCTCTCTCTAAACCCCCTTCTCCTCTCCCTCTACCTTCAACTTACTCCTTTTGAACACAAGAGAGGAAGAAAGAAGAAATCAAAGCTCGTGTAAAGGGGGTGGGAAGTGTGTGGTTGTCAAATAGTTAAAACTGATGCAGTGAAAAGAAGCAAACGACACGCGCGGTATATGGAACGTGGCAGAAATCAAAGAGAACTAACGTTATTACTAAGACTATCTCCAATGCGCATTTAGGGGAGGTGCACGTCGTCTACGTGGCAGCCGCCCTTCCGAAGTGCCCGTTGGAGTGGAAGAAAAAGAGGGGCGAACGTACGTCGGCGCACTTGGGGAAGTGCGGCCGCATGCGGCCTTTGGTGGGGTCATTGGTGGGCCCAACACTAAAAAAAGCTTTGTTTACTTGTACATTTAAAATAATCACTTGTACAAATGGGGTGCATGTGGGAATGATGGGTTGGAGTTAAAAAGAGGAGAGAGAGTGCATATGGGAATGATAGGTAAAAAGCTGATGTGGCAGTGATGACTGGGCTGCATGTAGTAAATACAGCCCTTTGCATTGCAGATAGTCTTAGTATTTGTCATTTCAGCCTACAATGTTAAGTTTGTGAGAAAGATTATGTTGTTATATGAAACTGCATGGTGAGTAATTGAGTATGATAGAAGATTTAGTCATTATGAATATTGTAAAAATGATTTTATACATACCTATTTAAACAAAGTTGAATCATCTGGACATGAACATAAATGTTACACAACTGATTAGAAGGTGGACATGAAAGTAAATAACCTGATACATGTATCATAGTTTTTAGATTATAAGCCATATTATCAGGTGCTATAGAGAAGTAATTTGCATATTTGTAAAGAAGGTTTAAGGTGCATACAAATCTGGAGGTTTTGTAAGTAATATTTCTTTGTTAAATGTGAGAACCATCACCAGAACACTCACGGGCCCCACGAGTATCCTGCTTACAAGATGAAGGTTGTGTGAGTGTTTTTGGTTCATTCAGTGTGTGTATTAAGTTAAAGAATAAATATACACCATGTCAACCAGTTTAAGCAAAACAGAGAGATAATCTTGAAAGTAGTGATCCTGAGAAAACAAACAAAGTGTGAGTAAAAAACAGAACATAACAATCATTAGATATGTAACACATTCACAATGGTTAGAAGTGTTACTGAGATGAGTATTAATCAAATAGCTAACAATTGCTCTCTTTTTTATGTTTTTTAGTTTATAAACTGCAGTTAATATGTTTAATGAACTTATACACAGTCACAGACACTAGCTTTTAGATTTAATATTTTAAGATCAATAGTTGGTCACATATTTCTTTTCTTACCTTGAAATACTTTATTTCAGGTTGGTGCGGAGAAATACGCGATGTAATATTTTCAGATAATGGAAGTGTGACTGTTGTTTATCGTGTGACAGTACGTGGTTCTGATGGAGAGGTATGCCCAAATCATTGCATGATGAATCATATTTAGTAGTTCGTAAGGTCTGTATGTGTTTATAATCCTTTTACTTTAAAAATAGAGTAAATTGCCAATTTTGGTCCCTGGTTATATTTCATATTTGCCACTTTGGCCCGAAGTAATTTTTTTTTGCCATTTTTGTCCCTGGTTTTGTAATTTGATGTCAATTTCGTCCTTCCTTCACACTAGATGTGATAAATATGGAATATTAATTGACATCAAATTACAAAACCAGGGACAAAAATGGCAAAAAAAAAAATACTTCGGATCGACCCGCCAAAACCCGGGCTGACCTGAAACCCGAAATTAGATGAAAAGGAAACCCGAAACCAACCCTTGAAATTAATCATTCGCGGGTCGGTTTTGCGGGTTTCGCGGGTTAAGACCGTGATCTGCTCAACCCTATTAACAGGGACCAAAATGACATCAAATTACAATACCAGATACCAAAAAGTCACCAAATTTCAAAACTAGCTATGAAATTAGCACCAAATTACAAAACCAAGGACCAAAATGACAAGAAAATTTAGTCAAGGATAAAAGTGGCAAATAGGAAATATAATCAGGGACCAAAATGACAATTTACTCTTAAAAATATTATTTTTATAAAGACATTATATATCTATACCAATCTTAGTTGTTTTATTACTATTATTATCTATCTTGGTTTTAAGGTAAGTTTCGACTCCCTTAGAGGTTGTAATTTCTAGGTTATTACATATTAGTGATGTTAGCATATTGTTTTATGTTACATCTTACTAAATTAGTAACATATATGTAAGACTGTAATATTGTAATTGTAGTAAACTGGATAGTTGAAAATGGTGGTTATTGTTCAGTCTTTTACTTGGAATCTTATTGATGCAGGCACACCGTGAATCAACCGGAACTGTGTCGGCTGCAACCAATGGTCAAGGAGTTGACCCGGTGGCTGCAGCCGAAGAAATAGCTTTTTGCAAAGCATGTGCTCGTTTTGGACTTGGTTTATACCTGTATCATGAAAATTAGATGCCATATATGATATGATATGATTTTTCTTATGCATTAATAATATTTTGGTGATAGTTTTCAGTGTGTTCAGATTGATAGGTGAGTTGTGTCTGAACCCATATGATAAAAACTCTTTTTTTATGTATTTCCATCCTTTAATGGTATGTTTGGTTATACTCTATTAGATTCTTTCACAGTGTCTGTTAGACATTGTCACATAAGAGACAATTATGAATCAAATTTCAATAATTTATAAGTAAACAGTAAACACATTTACAAATTACAATGCCACCAATTATTAAATCAATGACAAAAAATAAATAAAATAAAAACAGATCAGATGACACAACTGTTTTAAACTAGTGTAGTCTACAATTAACATCAATCTTCAGAACAACATTGCTCCTCCCCTACACAATAGTACATGACTGATCAAAATCTGAACATTTAACTTCTCATCATTTAAAAAAAAAATTGGCTTCATTAACAATGCAAGTTTATAATTTGAAACCTAAAGCTTGTACAAAACATGTTTTAGCTATTACTCATGCCTATGTTGGAACAAAAATTACCTTTGATATCACGATTCTTGTTACGTATTTGTGTTCTTGCCTTCACGAATATTGAGTTTTGTGACTTGTGAATACGCTGCAGTTATACATAAAATGTGAGCATAAACGAAATACGAATTCATATAACATTTATGAAAAATAAGTCGTCTCTCACAATACTTATATTAAGTATAGAAAAATAAAAAAGGCACCTGAAAACTGTCTTCTCTTCTTACATCAGGAACAAAAAGTTTCTTACCAGCCTATAAATGGTTAACTTTATGAGCTGATAGCGTATAGTAAAGAAGTAATGTCACATAAATTATATTTAAAGTTTCATATTTACCCCTCCAATTTTCATAAATTTATCCAAACCGTAGCGAATAAAATAAGTACTTTTACAACTTTTTTCACAGTGAATAGAACCTAATTTTCTCTATTTTTTATTCTGTGACATATATTGTAAGTTACTAGTGTTATTTTTTTATTCTATGTTTGAAAAAAAATGGTGTTATGAAAATGGAGTAAAAACAAAATTGTAACCTTTTTACAAAAGTGTATATGAATGAAAAAAGAGTAAAACCGCTCATAAAATGCAAGAAACTAACCACATCACGTTCAGCTACATATAGTTCTTTCTCTGGTCGTTGTTTTTCGGGTTTGAACTTAAACACATAATGTAAAAGTTCATTTTCCTGTGTCACATATTCAATTAGTCACACAATGATAAAAAATGAAATAATAAAATAGATAGAATATATAACTAGAAAGTGAACGAAACCCCACCTTCATGTGCACAACAAAACCCGAACCAAGTAACCGCTTCAGAAAATTAAGCTAAACAAAATACAAAAACAATTCAGATAACCATTGTAAAAATATTATTTACAAACATAGTAAAAAAATTACATAAACCTGAATTTGTTGAGGTAACGTGTTGACTCTTAATATTTGTTTACCAATTTTTACGGAAATTTCTGGTACACGCGCATCCTATAAGTGACACGCGTATTACTTATAAGTTATAACCATGAAACCTCAATGCTTAAGTGAAACATATTGTATAATCATGAGTGGACGATTTTACCTTTGATATGTTTTTTAAATTAATATCTTCTGTTGCTGATGTGTCACCTTCAAATTTCTCAATGCACCCGAGTTCAAGTATTAGGGCTAGTGCTTGCGTAGCTCCAACGAGAGTAGATTCGTGGTTAATTTCTTGTAAACTTTTTAAAAAGGGAATCGCTCTATAAAAGTATGAAATAAAAAATATTGTTATATTTGAAATAGAGTGGTAGAGCCGTAGAGGTGGAGATTTCGGCCCGTTTGTAAGTAAACGGGCCAGTTTGGGATGTAATTTTTATCAAACGGGTCAAATAGGTAAAATGAATAAGTGACTAAAATGGAAACGGGTCAAAACTTTCCCAGCGTGTACTAAAAATGCATAAACTAAATCACTTCTATTGAGAATAACTTATTTTTGATAAATCTTCTAATCATATTTTAACAAATTAAGTGTTTATGAAATTTCAAAAAAGTTTATAAATAAAATACACTGAAAAGGCGTTTTTGACCCGGGTCCTTTTTGACCCGCCCGTTTACCAACTCTAACTAGAAAAATGATATAATATTAAAATTATTATGAATTACCCTTTCCAATGTTTGTAACTGATACTCCAACTATCCATGGAACTCAGAAGAAATGACCAAGAAAAAACAGCTGCACTTTGAGATTCCTGTTTACAAAGCCCAAAATACAGTTAGCCACCTTCCAAATAATGAAAGCGATATAATAATAATTAATGATAGAAGTTAGAAGTATGATTATAATTTATAAGAAACTATATAACTACAATGATGATCAAACATGCCTTATTGTCTGGTCTTGATTGCATAAAATCCCAAATACTTTGCATAGATCTTTCAGTCTCATCTAACTCATTTCCCCCAACAAAAGTGATAATAGCCAAACTATCCAATATCTACCCAAAAAAAGGTCTTGATTAGTAGCAACAAAATCAATATACAAATTAAAAAATAAAAAATTGGTGAAGGCGTACTAATTTTAACTTTTTCGATTGAGACTTGGTTTTGAGAGCTTCTGAAAGAACAGGGGCTGATTCTTTATATAGTTCATGACTGTTTTCCCCACATCCAATCGTGATAGCTAGTAATCCTGTAAAAAAGTAAAAATAAAAATAAAAATAAAAATAAAAATAAAAAATTAGAAGAGTTATAAAGTGAAATATAAAACATTTGGGTGAAAAAAAAAATTAGAGGCTTTGATACCATGTTAAATGTTATGGAAATCCCTTATTAGCGCTTATGTATTTCACTTGTGATACACACGCACACACACATGTGTATATATGTGTGTGTGTGTGTATATATATATATAATAGTACAAGGACAGAGATATTGACAGTACAAACTCTATACTATACAACTACTATAATATCACCATAGGTTTATTAGTATAATCTAACAAAAGAAAGCAACCTACCAAGGGCCTCAACCGCCAAACAACTCTCTGTAGTTGAACCCCTCTTAAAAGATTTCAAGAATTGGTAAAGTAACTCAGTGAAGCTGCAAGAACATAAACTTTTCAGTCAAAGAACATTAATATCATTATTTAAACTATTTAATATTATAGACGTAGGGACGCGTTCATTACATAACCAGTTTTAAGTGGATAACCACGAGTACATAACCGCCTTATGAATCACATTTAAAGCATACGGTTTCCGTTTGTCTCTACTTAGAACTGGTTTTACAATGAAAGTATCCATGTGTGCATATTTATAAATCTTCACTTCCTACAACAAAAGACCAAATTTTTAAATACTTACTTTTTTTCAAAAAATTGGTATTGAAAGCCAAGGCTAGATCTCTGGATAATCAAAGCAAGTGCAGACTCTCGCGTAGACCCCCTAAACAATTGTATAATTAATCAAAATTAAGCTCACTGAACACTAATTCTGACCATGAAAAACAAAACTTAAGACTAAAATAGCAGTATTAATATTAAACTAATAAAACACCTTTTCTCATATAACTGTTCTAATAAATGGTTCAAACTCTTTGATCCAAGTTGAGCACTTGCACATTCTTTGATACTTGTATCAGTATCACTATCAAAATTGGGAGCATGTTTTCCACCTTTTTGAGTTTCTGTAGCAGAAGATTAAACAATTATTTAATTAAATCATATAAGTTACACTTATGGAAGTTTAACTTCAAGGTTCCTTATTAGAGATTTTACCTTTAAAACTTCATATATGCACCTTGACGTAAATTCTTTTTGTTCCTTCCCATTTTGAGTTAGAGAATTAAGCATCTGCCAACTCTCAAGTCCTGCATTACAAGAAATATGGTAATAAAGTAAACAGAAAGACCAAATAATCATCTTTTTCAATCATTCATTGAAGTTACATACACTCGATATGTTTTCAATATTTCTGTTATTTATATAACTATCAGCTCTTTGTATTACATCAGACAATCATTTCAAATTAATTCAAATCTGCATTCACAAACTTCCGACTCAATAAATTGTTCATTTTGCAAGTGAAAGGCGAAACTCATATAATGAAATAAAGCTTCAAGATATCTTTTAAATTAACAGATACTGATACAACTAAAATATGCATACAAACCCCTAATCTAGTGATAGATTGATAAAAACGATATTAATCCATAAGAAATCGACCGAATTAGAAATAATAGGGTAAAAACACCGATCGATGTACCTTTAAAATCAAATGCAGGGGAGATATGAGTTTGAATATACGGCTTGTATACATCAGTATAACAAGGTTTCATGGAAGTAGGATTCTTTCGGAGTTGGATTTTGAAACACGCGCAGGAAGGCTCTTTCAGGTCGGTTTTATTGAGGATTTGAGGGTGGAACCTAAACGTGTTTTAACTATTCAATTTAAGGCTGTTCAAAAAAAATATATATATATATTAAATTTAAGGAAAAATCTTAAATGTTTTTTTTTTTTTACCCTCTAGTGTTCCTTTGACATTTCGAAAGTTTGACGGCTTCAGTGAAGGTCACCGCAAATTAGGGGTACAGATATAGGCGTTCGACGACCTTAGCGAAAAGTCGTCCAATTCTACTGAAAAGTCACCGACCCTATTGAAAACTATAGAACTTTGTTGAGAAGTCAAATGACCATAATACTGAATAGTTTCATGTCCAACTGTATATTCATCTGAGCATGCTGAAAGGTATACTGACCATACTGACAAGTCAAACAACTTTATTGGTATAATTCAGGACCTGAATGAACTCATCTTTAAGTATAGTGCATATATGTAGTATATTTCAAGTTTAAAAAAAATATACACGTATACTACAAAAATGTAGTATATTCCACGTTCCCACAGAGGCGCAGATGATTAATAAGATTAAAGGGGCTAGACGTGAATAACTCATCTTTAAAACACATGCTAAATTATATGGGGCTCCTAAAAAAATTGGGCCTAAAGATAGGTTTTTTTTTTTTTTCTTATTTGGCCGGCCCTGCTTCAAGTATAAATGAAACAACTTTGTTAAGAAGTCGATCGCAGCGCCTTTATTGGGAGAGGAAGATCAAAATTCGTATGAGACATTTTGTGAAGATAAGTGGTCTTATGGGACATTTTGAAAATTTCCATTTAATTTATGCCAAAGAAACTTTTATAAATGTATAACATAAAGATTTCTTACTCCTTAAAAACATTTATTAAATTATTTTGTTATTTTTAAAACTTATATAGGTCATGCTTGTCTATAGATGTGAGTATGGTCACAAGGGTGAGAGACAAAATTGTTGTTATTTTTTAATTTATTACCTAATTATATTCCACATTATCCTTGTGTATTTTTACCAACACTTACTAACTTACGTAACAAGCATGTGTAGTCATCACTTAATTACTCATACTCACCAGCAATTCACTAACCATTTAACACGTAATAGAGGATATTTAGCTATTGGCTTAACATATAATCATTGCTTTACACCTAGAACGTTTAGAAATATCATTTATGCCGTTTTAATTACTATTTTCTTGCTTTTACTCAGAGAAATCTATCAAATTATCACATCAAACATCTTCTAAATGTAAGTAGTTATATAATATATTTTTATTTGACAATCAAATATATCAATAGCAAACAATTCTGTAATGAAATATTTTATGGCTTTACCGTTTTAGGCCTTTGCGAAGAGTTTGTACTTGTAGGTTCGAAATGGAAGAAGTGAACTAAGCCCACAACTTATATCTTAGTCGGTTAAAGTTTTACAAATTTGGTTTTCGGTTTAGTTGATTATCAAACCGGTCATCCGGCCCAATATGTTTCTACTATATTATTAAACCACGTTTGGGATCAAACTGGTCCTAAACCATAACCAAACCGGTAATCCACAACCTTTCCTCTAAAACATACCGGTTTAGACTTTAGAGAGGCAAAAACGTATTGATCTACTAGTATCTTAAACATAGAATGTCAAACCAAATACAAATTACATATGATCACTCCATTCCTTTTGAATGGGTTCTTTAATCAAACAAAAATACAACTTATAGCATATGAGATAATCGAACTCATGTTCATGGTTCTATATACAAAACGTTCAAGCCAACAATCACGGCTTGTTAACAATTAATAGACCAGTCATAATCCTGGTAAACAATATGCACCGCACCACCGTCACTAGCTAGATGCCACAACAACCCCGCTTTGGTTGCATCCAAGTAGCCGGTGATCCACTTTAAGATCTCCTTTTCCTGCCCAAAATCCGCACTATACCTGAAACAAGAAACAGAAAACAAGAAACCAGATATGAGTTCATGAGCCTGTTTGAACTGGAGTAATGGGTCTATTGGTTAAGTGGTTTGTGTGTTTAGCTGACTCACCACTTGAAGATACGAGTCAGGTGCACCGTTCTCTTGGCTAGATCCACTTGGATTCCATCCCTTTGTAGAAACTCTCGTGCAGCAAATCTGAGTTCAGACTCGATCCCTTGGGCCGTGAAGAATCTCACGGGCGGGCTTGATTTCGACCCGTTGCATATACCAAAATGGATCAATGGATTAACTTGTGGAAATCCCAACTGTGGTTTTAAGTAAAACAAAACTTAGCATATGATATCATGGATGCAGCAACCATAAATGACAATTTTGACCCAATTAGTTAATGATGAAGCCGTTTAAATTATAAAGATAATTTTATTCAAAAACAAATTTATTATCGACATACTAACTTTTAACAAAATTAAAATAAGATTCTTTCACATTAAGTGTTCAGGTTATAATTGACTGACATACTAACATTTCATAATCATCAAATAAAATATTTGGACATACAGTGTATCAAAAAAAAAACCAACAAAGTAGTTTTTATTAGAGTGAAATGCAGTTTTGGTCCTTGAGGTTTGCAAACTTTTTCAGTTTGCAAACTTTTTCAGTTTCAGTCCACGCTTAACAACTTTTGTCCCTAAAGTTTCAAGTCTTAACAATTTTCATCCCCAAACCCTTCACAGAAAACTGTTAAAACTGGGATGGAAACTGTCAATACTTAACACGTTAGGGACGAAAACTGTTAAGATTTGAAACGTTAAGGACAAAAATTGCTAAAGGTGGACTAAAAGTGTTAATCCTTGCAAACCTCAAGGACGAAAACTGCAGTTTACTCTTTTTATTATTGTTGACATACTATTTTTTTTTCATAAAAATGAAATAATATTTTGGACAAAACGGTTTCATGTTAACCCCTCATGAAAAATTGCCATTTTCCAGTTTTTAACCCAAACTTGTTTTGACCCACCCATTTTGCCAACATCTAAGAATAGTGATTAATGGAATAATTAGTTGCAGACGTACCTCTAATCGCTTGTCGCCAGACGCAAAAGGTTTGGAAAACGAGTAAGGTGGTCTACGGTTATTTCTAAGAACACCGTTAACAATCGTTGTAAGGGAATACGGGGACCCACCAATGATATATAAAAAATCAGAATTAAACGATCTTCTATCGATTACTGCGGATCCAGGATGACCAACACTGATGACACCATGGATGACCATGGCATTGTGTAGGTTAATAAAGAAAGCAAGTCTTTCAGAAACTGAAAGTGTATATATATCCACTCTTTGAAGTTCTTGCATCAGATTAACATATCTGTGAAGTAATTTAAATAATTTAATCATGTCACATTAGGAATATGATCATTTCTATATTGTAATTAGTTAAAACTTAAAGATTATTAGTTATTACCTCCGGAATTCCTCACTGTTGCTGATACCCATGTAATCAAGATGGCAGCCGTCTTCAGATGCATATGATTCAAGTATTGCTGACATTATTTTGGCGAGTTTTTGACTAATTAAAGTAGCGGATTTCGGCTCCATATCGTTTGTGGAGCCCCGAAAGTTGTAGCATCGCGGAATGAAAGGCTCGTGTTCAAGAAACCGGTAAAAATGGTTTCCATCTTCGAAC
This sequence comes from Stevia rebaudiana, assembly GCA_009936405.2. NCBI lineage: Eukaryota > Viridiplantae > Streptophyta > Magnoliopsida > Asterales > Asteraceae > Stevia > Stevia rebaudiana. The sequence goes on from WOUH02000036.1 coordinate 3,901,011, forward strand.
TCGTTTTCCCTATATGCACAAGCAGAATAATCAATATCAGCTAACGCGTATCTTTGTTTGTTTGTTTGTTTAACTAACAATTATAACTTTTAATGAGTAATTAATTTGTTAAATACTTTAATAGTGATTTATATGTTGGTTGAAATTAATTACCCGAAAACGTGATGGATAAAGTGTCTTCTTGCTAACTGTTTGCCCATCTCCACAGCCTAATGTAAATAATTAGATAATGAATATGTGAGTAGAATAATATTTAGAAGACAAGATGTACAAAACGTATATAATAGTTTATGGTTTTTACGTTTTTCAATAAAGCATATGATCCAGCAGCATGCAGCAAAGAATTCACGATTTATGTTACCAATAAAGAATCAATTAGGTGGTGAACCATGTGTCATCAATGATGACTTTAATATCCTTTAAACAAACCATAAAGATTTACCCCGAGTAAAAAACTATCCATAAACCCAAAACAATTTATAAGTTTTCATACTTTATGATATGTGATCAATATTGGTTAATTAAATTGATTAATACATATGCTTTTTTGTGTGTTTGTGATTTTTTTTTTCTTTTTGAGAAACATGATATCTAAATATCTGTTTTGAGATAAGGATTAGACATTTAGACCGATAGCTTAAAGTAGAAAGCATCATTATTGTAGGTTTGATTACAAGCAAATGAATCATACACTATACTCAAGGGAACATTTGTGTTATAAACTGACGTAATCTCCAACCAATCATATGGGCAAAAGATTTTACTGTTTTTATGATAGAAAATGAAAATTTTAAGTGCTGCTTAAAAAAACAAATATGAATCAGACGGTAATAAAATTGGAATAAATCAAGCCAAATAAACAGAAATTCACTGATTTTGTTTCCTCGCTCTATCTTTTTTTTAACAACCAGATTAAAAAACTAGGCCACTAAACCAAAAAATTCTTGGGACCGACTAGCGATTCGATTTTCAAAACATTATTTAAAACTTGTTTCATGATTTTGATGGTTGTGTTTTCCTATTCGAATAAGGTCAACGCTATTTTAGACATCGGATCTGGAAGTTCAACGACACTAGGTAGACAATAATCCACTACCTCGCAGCCTACTAAAAAAATATGCTCCTACAGCCGCGGAAGTTAACACATGATTCCGATTCAAATTATTTTATATTATTTCAAACTACTTGTGATCATCACGACCTCTGAAAAATAAAAAATAATTTATTTTCATTTTTTAAACCTTGTCGTAATTAGATATCAATGTCTATAAGGTAACTAGCTAGAAATCTTTACAATTTAAAGAGTTTGGTAGCATTTTAATCCCTAATATCTTTACTAACTTGATGCCAACCACTTAATCTAATCTATAATTAGCCAAAAAAATATAATTAGCAAATAAGATCACGAAATATGATATTCTACGATGCAGAGGATGACAGGAATCAATATTTGAAAACAAAAGTCAAAGTAATCACGGTTACCTTCTTCCTCCCACAGTCAAACTGTTGAATTAAAATCTCCAACATCTCCGACGCCGAGAAGCAATTCTTCACGATCTTCATCTTCATCAATCGGTCTTGAATTGGCAACCGTTGCCGTAAAACTCTAACAGCAGCCACCATCTCGTCGGCCTTTTCCTCCTCCGGATCGTCAAACCCGTACACTGTAGGTGCCGGAGCGTCGTCGGGGCACTTCCGGCAAAGCAAATCTTTCATCCTCTCCTCCAACAATCCACAGTTTCTCAGCGAGTTTAAAGTTACAAGTCCGCCGAAGAGCTTCTCGTTGAAGAAGATTTGAGGCACGGCGGAACTTCCCGTGCGTTCGATCAATTCGTTCTCTCTGTTTGGATATACGTCGATGTTGATCTCCACGTAGCGTAATTTCCGGTCACGGAAATAAGATCGAACAGCCGTTGAATCTCGGCAGTTTGATCGCGAAAAGAAGGTGATTCTTCCTTTGAACTGCTCGTACTCATCCATTTGTGTCTTAAGCTTTACCGTCACTTTGAGTCCCGATAGGTTAAACTCCGTTACGTTTGGAACCTTCCGTTTATCGGAATCAGCGTCGCTATCGTCCGTTAACAACGATAATCGTTTCGTAATTGCGGCCGATAAGCTATTACTCTTCTCTCGGAAGAACTTCCCGATCGCCGGTATCTGTACAGCACTCTCCGGCGAGGAGTTTGACCGTTTAATCGACGGAGTCGATATCGTTTTCTCCGCCTCAGTATAAACAACGAGAACTCCCGGTGGTGCTTCCGGCCTTGGAAGCTGCGGATTTGGCGGAGAAACAACTGTCTGTTCAACCTCTCCGCAATTCCCGTTGTCATCTAAAGGTTCTTCCTTCTTTTCATCCTCTACGCAGATCTCTCTCTTCTGAATCTCATCGGAATCACCGTCGCTGTTACTGGAATCGTCAACAGACGAGTCATCCAAATCAACTTCCTCTGCTTTCCGTTCTCCGTGATCATCGCCGATTGATCCGTTCTTGTTCATTTCACCATCAAAAACCACAATCGATTTAGAATTAAGGTGCACATCAACAGCAGTTTCTACGTGCACGCCTCCGTTCGGTAATCCCATGGCAAATAGTTTCTTAATGAAATGAACGGAGAGACTAATATGAGATCGGCTGTAATATCAGGGGAGGATATGTATATATATACGAAGACGTGGGAGGTGGGGACCCAAGAAGGCTCGGTCAGCAGAAGGAGGTGCAAAGTGCCAAACGTGACCGGCGAGTTCCGGCGACGGTACTTAGATTAGATGAGATGTGGCAAATGCTGATGAATTAATACTACCAACAGGACCGTATTTTATTATATTGTTTGAATAATAAAATAGTATAATTAAATATTATTTCCAATGGTGCTATGGATTGTCACTTTTTAAATTGAAAGGTCCATGGTTAAAAGCTAAAACCCCAGCCAAAGCGTGGTTTAGAAAGTTTTATTGTGAGTGGGTTTATTTGATGACGGGTGAGTTGGTTCGAGTTCGATTGCTCACTGACATCTGGGACCTTGTTATCAACAGTTAGTGGTAGATTGTGTTTGTAGCATGTGAGTTATTGGGTTTGAGGGATCTATTTGTGTTGTGAAGAGTCATGTCATTGAGTCGAATTCTGCGGTTATAAAAATATATATGCGTCTTTGAGTTATAATAAAATATCAAGTTCATTTTCTATCGCCCAAATCTAGCAATTTGCGTCCTTGTTTTGCTTATTCTCATTGTGTGTCCCTGCCGGCATTGGAAGTTGATTTTTTGTTTAAACACAAGTAAATGACCAATAT
>WOUH02000036.1:3919788-3931058 GCA_009936405.2 Stevia rebaudiana
TGATTTGGGTTAATCATAAAATGGTTTATGAACTCTCTAAAACAAGTTTTAAAACAACTAATTATCCGCTGCGTTTATACATTTTAAGAGGTTAAAATGACTTTGATAAACTTGTTAAAACCCCAACAGATTACTTGTTTACGTATTCCACACGTAACAAAGTATTCATCTTAGTGAGATTCCTACGGATTCACAGACCTACAAAAACCCAACCCTTTTAATATAAAAATGATGATGATAATGAAGATGAAAATGATGTACTGGTGATAGTGATCAAGATGAGGATGGTCAACATGATGATCAAATGATTACTTGGAGAAATCACATTGCATCAAACACAAACATACGTAATAACAGGTAACTGGAGACTTTTAGTCTTAACACAAACACACGTAAAACAATCAAAATCGCATTGCATCAAACTCAGTTCGCGTTTATTATGATCAAGAAACTCAAACTCTTAACTTGATCTGCAATTTGATATACCATATTCACGGTATATGTAAACTAATCCTATCAGAATTTGTATACTACTCAAATTGCTAATAAACAATAAGACATGATAATTATCATAACAAATTAATCTAATCACATTAACTTGTCAACAAATATCCACTCCATATTTTGGTCCTTAACGCGGATCTAGCCTTTGAGTAACTGGTTCACTGGAACCCACCGCTTTTGAAAAGTTTAGTACAAATAAATATTTTCGTATAAGTTAAAAACCTTAGTGAACCCATATCTATTTTGAAGATTGAATCTTACCTATAAATTTCTCTAGCTTAGTGGCAATGGAATCCGTGTGTTCCTGTGTAGGATTTCACAGCCGTGACAAATAAAAAACTCTTAAAACAAAATAAAAACTAGGGTTTTATTTTTTATCCCCAATTTTCAGCGATTTCGAGCTTCATTTAGTCTCTCTTAGACATCACCCACGGTCTGCGACCTTGCCTACTGCGTCTCCGACAGCGACCAGAGATCGACGACCGGCGACCACCACTCGACTCATTGCCTACTACGACCTGCTCCGACCGGCTCTGCTTCGAGTCTCCGACCGCCCAGCTTCAGCAACCTTCCTGCCTAAACCCTAAAACCCGCCATGGATTTCAAAATTTCAGCCTTGATTCAGTATGTCTTTATTCAATTATTTTGCATTTGTTTCATTGTATTGTGATATGAAATTGAATGCTATTGTTATTTGTGTTATTGAAATTGATTTTGAAATGGAATTATGCTATTAGGTAAAATAACTAGTTTTTCGTTTGTGAAATTGATTTATGAACACTTGTTACTCCAAAAGCAGCCAACTGCTAGACGATGAACATCTAACGTATATATTTTAGTTTGTAAAATAACTAGTATTTAGTCAAGTTAATATGAATATAATAAATTCTTTAAAACCAAGTTACAAACGTGGTGTTTAATTATTAGTTTCACCATCAAAACATGAATTTTTTGGTTTGATGCAGTTGGGTGACACTTATTATACGTTGGATCAACTTGAAAATTTATTAAAATGTTAAACATTCCGTTCGGAAGTACAACAAAATGTGTTAGTTCATGCAATTTCAGGCGCGATTCAAATGGTTTTTAGGCGCGATTTAGACGATATTACGAGTGTCTGACCCGACCCGACCCGGTTTGAGTGCTCGGCACGAAAATTCTAACATTTAGTTGTGATAGATGTGATAACGACAAAGGTAAACCCATAGAAAAAAATTCATTGAAGGACGGGTCATGAGGGTGTTCGGTTTCTCGGCTATGGTCACCGTGTGTTTTGTATAACATCCGGGAAATTCGACGAGTTATCCGACAAATAATCCAACAATTTTGCGTTGTGTAACTATATGATTTCGAATAAAATATTTATGTGTGTATATATATAAATATATATATTTTTATTTAATTACATAAATATATATATACGCACACATAATCAAGGATTATTTTCACGTAAATATTTTATTTAGAAACGAATAGTTTGGCCAAACCACCGGAATCCAGCGCACTCCGAGGAGGTCCCTAATCTCCAATTTCTGGTCGATTCAATTAATAAAACCTTTTAGGATCAACCTAAAGGTGCCGATCAAACTGCACACACATTCATTTTTGTGCGAAAACCACTCCATAACTTGTAATCAATGATTAAAGAACCAAAATTAAGCCCACAGTTAAAGTCTGTTGATTCGAATGAATCCAAACAAATTAAGAGATGGAAATGGTTCCTATCATCGATTGGAATCTGTTATGTTAAGCTTTTAGATTTCTGTTTGTGTTAAACACTCAATAGCTTACTAGGTTTGGATTTTGCTAGTTTAGTAGCAAACCCATGGGATATTATGGCTCATGGGTTCACGATCTAAGATGGCAGCCTAAGGGGCTTGTAATGGCTAGTATATAAAGCCTGATTTTTTTCTAGAACAGGGCTTGAAAGTTTGGAGATAGTTGAACCCTAGAGCTCTTCTGGTGCTTAACCTTTTGCATAATCAAAGTAATTGAAGGTGTGCTACTGTAGTGATGTAACTTTGATTGATGAGAATGAAGATTATATACTTGATTGTGTTCTACTTTATCTTCATCTAGTTCTTCTTGTTCTTATTTAGATTGATTAGAAAATAACGTTGATGCATACATGGATTCCACATGTTTGCGTATGTTGTGATCTTAGATTGATTCGTTTATTGATCACTAGGGACCTACACCACTGCACTTGGCAATGTTTAGCAAACATCCATCCTCTCACAATGTAACAGATCGGATATCAAGTCGCTTCAATATCCGAAAGGATGGAAGTATTTAAGAATTTAAAAAAATTAAAAAATATATATTAAACACAAAAAAGCTTATTTGATTTGTGCTTATTTTAATCGTGTCTCCAAATGGTTGAGATACTTTAATGCTCACTTCAGATAAATCCTATTTTACAATGATGGTCGATCATCTGTTGAGTAAGATACCAATCCAAAACACATGTTGCCTCAAGCGTGTAGAAGATACCAAGCTAGGAATCCTCCTATATACTCTGAATCACTCAAAAAAAGAGAGCCGAAGAGCTTATTTCTAATTGTCAAACCAATGCACATAAAAAGGGGAGATTTTACAAATTATGCATATAGGCGCCGTTTGAAAAGTGACGTACGTGATCTTCAATAAAATAAACTTGGAAGGATCAGTTTACGGGGGAGATTGTTAGGTCCTATCTATATTGAGACTGATGCTTGCCAAATTGCAGATTATTACAGTAATTTGAAGGTTATGAAGATGACACTGGACGTTGAAAATGTTAGACTAAAAGGGAGATTGTTGGGTCAAAATATGTAGTCTAAATTATTAACAATCAAATGTCAAAAGTCAAAGTACATATGAGTCAAAGTTGTATCAAAGAAAAAGACAAGGATGAAGATCCACCTAAGGAACTAAAGAAGACATCGTATGCAACGATCTCGGGGAAGATTGTAAGGTCTAATAGATTGTTGTATACCAATCATATAAATATAGTCAACGTCAAATGGTCAACAACTCAAAGTCAACAAAGGTCAAAGCTAGTGTTCAAAGAAAAGTCAAAGTCCACTTGGGATGTTCATTCAAGCACTGAAGAGTTTGTGATGACATGCGACACTCGAAGACGGATCACATCGAGTGTCGCCAGAATCACTGTTGGTTGGTGTCGCAATCATGCAAGACGAGAGACTTGGACACAGTGGCGTAGCCACATGTAATGGTGGGGGAGCAGCCGCCCACCGTGAAACGTTTTTTTTTAGTGGTATATACACATTAAAATGCCAACTGACCCTCATAAAATTTTGTGATCGTCCCCTAATCCGCCCCTAATCCAATTTTAATTTCTATTTTTAGTTATAAAACATTAAAACCAAGTTGAAAATATATCCAACTAATAATATAAACCTACTTTAAGTCCATTATTATTTTTTATAAACTAACAAAACTCACAATTATCATCTAATAAATAAGTTCATTATTAATTTTAATATATTAAGCCAAACCCACCATTAGCTCATTATGTTTTCAATATGAAATTTTATCTCCTTGATTATTTTTTAACATGATCCGACCCGATTCGACCCAAATCGGCCAGAAACATAAAAGAAAAATTATTATATAGCAATACTCAACCGACCCTACAAAATTTCCGTCCCCCATGAAAAAAATTCATAGATTCGCCACTGAAGGGGATAGAGATTAATTCCACGTAAGTCGTTCTCTATCACAATCTCCGTAATTTAACAAAAAATTACTATCACAATATATCATCATTTCAAAAAATATTATTTACCTGTTTACTTATGAGTTTGATAAAAAGTACAAGTATACAACCTCAAATGTAGAATTTGGATTTAGCTCTCATATAATTATTGGGGATAAAAATTTAGGTTGCTTGCTTAATCTACGTGTGAAAAATATGATACGAGTGCTCTTAATTAATAAAAAAAACAAATAGAGGGCAACGACACACAATGACACACACACTTTTGGGATTATAATCTCGCAAGAAATTTTAAAATTTTTTTGGACAACGTTTGTCTCAATCTAAGACCATATGTAATGGGACATGACCAACAAGTGATTATTCTAGGTGGCACGTGGTCATTTCACCATCATCAAGCTCTTTCACCATTACACATAAGAGAAGCGACCATCAAGTGATGATATACACAATTGACCATGGTCACTTGGTGATGAACATGAATGCAATTAATTTTATCAGTTGTTTTAACATTAACCAATAGAAATAATCTAGGTCATTATTATATTTTTTTTCATCACTAACTTTCTATTCAAGCTCCATTACACACAGTTTTACTCACAAGTCACACCCACCTCGATTATGTGGCGTTTATGTGGCAACATGGTCAACCCCTTTTAAGTGATCATTACACAAAGCATAAAACTATGTTACAAGTGAGACTTGAGCACCTTCAAATTTTTTTGAAGTAAACATTTCACCCTAACTACTTGAGCCAAAGATAATTAATAATACATTTTGATAATTAATAATACATTTTTTTTTTGAACCTCACTGTTTCCTTTCTAAGTCTTTGATTATAGCATAAATTAATCACAAGATAACGGAAAGTACATGACAATTGACAAGTGGGTAATAAATTTAATATCAAATGTTGAATTTCCAGAACCAAATGTTTGAACCCTTTTCGCATAATCCATAATTGCACCCACCATTTTAATATTTTATAAATCCATTTGCATGAAGCTGCAAGTACATGTTCTTATATAAATAGCTCCATTACCAAAGATCAAACTCACCAAAACAAGATGAAGATACAAATAGTTTCTTCTATATTCATCTTGATTCTTTCACTTTCATTTCATGTTTCATGGGGTGCATTATCCTCCATCATTGATGATTCACCAGCTCCACAAGATTTCATAAGTTGTCTTCAATCAAACTCCAACAATTTCACCTCCATCTCAGAACTCGTGTTCACTCCGGCCAATGCTTCTTACTTACCAATTTGGGAAGCTGCTGCCAACAATCTTCGATTCAATAAATCCTCCACTATTCGACCCTCAATCATCGTCACACCCACCGACGAATCCCAAATCCAAGCGACTCTTTTATGCGCCAAATTGCATGAATATGAGTTCAGGATCCGGTCGGGTGGTCACGACTTCGAGGGCCTCTCTTACAGAAATGATGTTCCGTTTATCATGCTTGATCTCGTCAACATGGGGTCTATCGACCTCGACATTGAAAACCAAACCGCATGGATACAGGTATTAGAGATATTAATATCAATTAGTGAGACTCTATTCCTCTAAATATTAAAATGAATCAAGCTGACTCGTGAGCTAATCGAGATCCACTCGTTAAAAGCGCAAGTTGAGTTTAATTGAGCTCGAAACAAAGCTGAATCCTTGTTATGACATATATTTTAAATGAGCTTTAGCGTAATCTTCACCGGTCGAGTTTGGTCAGCTCATTGAATCTAGTTTTCTACGTGTATACATATAATTGGGAAAATTCCTAAAATACTCATTTTAGTCTCTTTAATCTTTGTTTTTACGGTTTGACTCTGCATATTAATTCCCGAAATATCTATTTCTATACAGTATATTTGCAGGCGGGGCCCGTAAATTTGTAGACGGAGCACGTAACTTTACATGGTCGCCGCCTACAAATTTAGGAGCGCCACCTACAAATATACATGCGGCATCGTCTGTATATATAGAAATGAACACTTTGGAATATGTATGGTTAAAATGGATTAAAGAGGTTAAAATGTATATTTTGGGAATTTTCCCCATACAATTTCTTTTAAACCAATTAATATATATTCATATAATAAATTACTAATTATATACAAATTAGTAATGCCTTATAAAATACATAAATTTATAAGAAAAGTAATTAAATAGCATATACCATACTATATATAGTATATATATATATGGTTTGAAATTAAAAATAACCTTTACAAAATGTGTAACCCACGATAACCCTTCAAGATAGATATAACTTATTTCTTAATCTTTTAAATGTTATTTTTACAAATGTATAACAATTTCAGCTTTTATAAGTTTGAAATTTACAATCATTATTACACATGTATAAACACGTTTTGACAATAGTGTGAAATTTCAAACCCATGTGAATTTTTACAAACTCATACAAGATGAAATTGCTATATATGCGTAATAATCACTAAAAAAAATGGATAGATCTTGACGAGTTATCTTGGGTTCGTCTTTTTGTTCTAGATCCAATCTATCTATCTATATATCTATATTGAAAAAATATAAAGCGTAAACCTACTTGAATTGAGTAAACTCAACAAAAACTTATATAATTATTTTTTAAAAGAATGGAGGTTCTAAGAGTATTTTTGTCACTTTTTATAAATAAAATAAATAAAAAAGCGCCGATAAATTTTATTTGTAAAGAAATGCAAAATTAGAAAAAATCTCATTTGTTATGTTTTATTATATGTGTTACTTATGTAACATCCACTTTTATATAAGTAAGGATGCATGTGAATTTGTGAATTTGCTACATATACTTTTTGCATGTGAATTTGTCTATCTTTAAAAAAAATTAAAAGTTAGTTAAAGATTATTATAAATTGTTTTACCCAAAATCATAAAAGTGAAATTTAGATACTAGAAAATTATAAAGAAAAACCGTTTTAATTATATATATAAATTACGATTTTCATGATTTTCAAAACTTAAGAGAGATATCATTATATCCAATTCCGGCCATTCTATGTATGATTTCTGAAACCCTATCTATAAGTATGAACTTATTGTAGAAATTTTCAAATAACATAGTTAAATAATAAATGAACTAAAATCTAGACTATAAAATTTGAAAAAAAATTACGAGTGGACCTCAAGTTTGTGATCTTTATAGTTAAAACGAGCTGGGCTTTACAAAAGACGAGCTTGGGCTTGGCTCGTTTGAATCGATAATCTTTAATAGAAGATATCGTTTGATTAATTTAAGTTTGTTACCTAATTTTACTAATTATTCTTCTGTACTCTTATAAAAAGTTAGATCATTAATCTTAGAATATGTTAAAGATTTTATTATTTTTACACTAGGGTGGCGTTGTACTCGGTGAACTCTACTATGCTATTTCTCAACAAACCGACACCTTGTATTTTCCGGCCGGTATTTGCCCGACGGTCGGTGCTAGCGGGTTCTTGAGCGGTGGTGGATATGGGAACTTGATAAGGAAATACGGTACTGGTGGCGACAATGTTTTAGATATCCGTTTCATGGATGTCAATGGCAATATTCTCGATCGGAAGTCGATGGGTGAAGATCTATTTTGGGCACTTCGCGGCGGTGGTGCTTCCAGCTTCGGAATCGCTCTTGCATGGAAACTGCAATTGGTTCCGGTGCCGGAAAAAGTCACGCTATTTCAAGTTAGCGTGACTTTAGAACAAGGCGCCACCGATCTTTTCCACAGATACCAGTTTGTCGCACCGAATCTCGACCGCGATCTACTCATAAGAGTTCAGATCAACACCCAATTCATCGGTAACACGACTCAAAAAACGGTACGAATAGTTTTTGACGGACTTTATCAAGGAAACATTGACGCGTTGCTTCCGATATTGGATAACGATTTCCCGGAGCTTAATGTCACTCGAGAAATATGTCAAGAGGTAAGAATGGTTCAGTCGACACTTGCACTTGCTGGAGGATTTGCAATTGACACCCCAACCGAGCAACTCACCAACCGATCCGCGGTCACCAAGTTGAGTTACAAAACCAAGTCCGACTATGTTCGGACTCCAATCCCGAAAAGCGGGTTGAGAAAGATATGGAGAAAGTTGTATGAAAATGACAACTCACAGATTCTGTTAACGTACACATTTGGTGGGAAGATGGCTGATTACTCGGATACCGCGATCCCGTACCCTCATCGAGCCGGGGTGTTGTACCAGTTGCTCAAGACTGTGCTTCTAAGCGATCAACCTTCAGACACGACCGAGACATCGTTGAGACGGTTAGCTTGGCAGCGAAGCTTTGACGAGTTTTTAGCACCGTACGTATCGAAAAACCCGCGGGAAGCGTATTCGAATTATAATGATTTGGATTTGGGTGTTGGAAGTGATACTTATGAAGAAGCAAGCGTATGGGGTGAAAGGTATTGGAAGAGAGACAATTTCAAGAAGTTGATTCGGATCAAGGCGAAAGTTGACCCGGAGAATTTCTTTAGGCACTCGCAAAGTATACCGGTTTTTTCAAATTCTCTATCCGACATTTGAAGCTCCTTGGATCTACAGAAGTGTTTTAGTTAAGGTTTTGTTTTTGTTTCTTGAATAAAATGGTAATGATTAGCACTTAGAAATGTTTATTGTCGTGAATTTTCTTTGTTTCAAGTGTAATGAATAAGTGTAACCTTTTTATTTCGTTTTCTATAATCTATGTTTTTGTTATTAAACTTTTAATCCGTAATTTTTCTTCATAACATATTAACATGAGAGTACATTAATCACATTCAAATGATTTTGACATTTTATTTATTACTTAATTAGTATTCGACTTTATATTAGAACAAGTTCACGATTACAATAACGAGGCGGGTAAACGAGCAACAAGCTGCGCCGCAACCCAATTAATAGTATTGAAGTGGTTATTGAAGTGGTTATAAGTTTAAATCTAGCATTTTCATTTTCTTATTTAGAGTAGTGGGTCTATTAGGTTGGCTAGCTAGAAGGCTTACATGCTCGAGTAGTGGGTCTTACTTTTTGATTCCCTTGTATTGTTTGTAATATACAAATATATCATATTTTACCCATCATGCGTTGCGTCAAGCCCGCAGACAACGTGATAAAGTATGCATACAATCAACCCGACTTGTTGCTCAACTAAATTTATATTAAACGTAGAGTAACTCAGATTTATACTCTCAAATAGATAGTATTATATTTTACCCAACTCATTTCAAAATAAAATTAAGTCAAAACACAAACCAAGTCGAAGTATACATAAGAATAAGCAAGAAACATATTATATTTAACCGTGCTTGTTTTCAAGCACAATTTATGTCAAAACGTTGAAAACTCAAATTTATACCGGCACGTACATAAATTTTGTTTCTGAGTAAAATTTAGATTGAAACGTTGACGAACTCAAATTTATACCAACACGTACATTGAAATAAAACCTAAGAATTCAGTATTTCAAAAGTAAAAAACCACAAGGGGTAAAATCAAGATTTTAGAAACTCAAGTGTGGTCGGCGGACGGTTTTAACGCCGCTGGAATAAGCTCAATCGGGGTTCGTTTGATACCCTTCTCACACTTTCTTACTATACGACGTCTCCTTAGCATGACCTCACCCTCTAATAGTAATCCTATAAGGAATTTCGGTTCGTCTCTTGAATACGTATAGTTTTTATTTTAACAACAAAAGTAAATATTACTTGGCAAACAAGCTAATTGACCCCCAACAACCAGGAGGAAAGCCATACTAGGAAAACCAATGCCTTAACCCAGAGTGAGAGCATATTGTTTTAGACGGGACTTAAACCAAAGACATCCCACGTAAATAGTCAAAGAGATACCACTAGGCTATAAGTCTTTTTGTGTTTAGTTAATTTCTTCTTATTTTGTTTGATCATTGGATTACCCGATCCATCCAAAGCAGATTATTTCTAGCAATGTTAAGCTTTCCAAAACATCCAGCCATATTTAGAAGTGATCAATGTATATGATTGACATACGATTTGTTCTAATGATCTTTTGAATTATAAATACAAGTGCAAATTTAAAATATCAAATCGATCACTAGCTATTTCCTTTCAAAGTCTCTATATTAAACACAAATTAATCTACAAAACAATAAAGAATACATGATAAGTTGACAAGTGCCTAATATAAAATTTGAAGATCTGGAATAAATTGTTTGAACCCTTTATGAACAATTAATAATTCCACGCATCCATTTGCAGGCAGCAGGAAGTGTATACTATTGTATAAATAACTACTCTATTGCCATAGATCAAACTCACTAAATCAGGAGGATGAAGATTCGAACAAGTTCTTGTGTGTTCATCTTGATTTTTTCACTTTCTTTTCATCCTTCATGGGGATCATTATCCTCCATTGTTGATGATACACAAGATTTCATAACCTGTCTTCAATCAAACTCCAATAATTTCACCACCATCTCTCAACTCATTTTTACTCCGATCAATTCATCTTACAATCCTGTTTGGGCTGCTGCAGCCAACAATCTTCGATTCATTAATAGATCCTCCGTTATCAAACCATCAATCATCGTTACACCTACCGATGAAACCCAGATTCAAACGGCTCTTTTCTGCACCAAATTGGTCGGATACGAGATGAGGATTCGATGCGGCGGGCATGACTTCGAGGGTATCTCGTACATCGGTGATGTTCCGTTTGTCATGCTTGATCTTGTCAACATGAGATCTATAGACCTGAACGTTGAAAACCAAACCGCATGGGTCCAGGTATATATATATATATATATATATATATAAATGAAGACACTAATTAAGGTTTATATAATATTTCAAGTTGCGGGGAGTTGGTGTAAAATAATATTAATTTGAAACCACACTTCAATTATTCAAAATTTTGAAATATTCAGAAATTCGGATATCCTATCTAATTTGGATATGTTTGTTTTTTTTTTTACGTAAAACCAAATTATCTGAAATATTTTAGGAAATTTATTAAAGAATTTGCATGAACCTTACCCTTTCAATTCACTATTGATATTCTAAATACCAAAGAGTGGTTAGGTT
>WOUH02000036.1:3931158-3958573 GCA_009936405.2 Stevia rebaudiana
CAACAAAACGTCAATGCTAAAGGTTTCGCTCACATTGACGCATGGAAAGAAGTTCGCAATAAGCCAATTTGGGAATGTCCTTTCTAGTTATTTTTTTTAAAGAAGTTTTTTTTATTAAGTTGTCTTTTTTTATTAATGAAAGTCTTTTTTTTTTAATGTTAAAAAAAAGAATAATTAAAATTAATAATAAATATGTGATGAGGTGGAAAAGTAAGAAAAGTGGGGAAAAATGTGACGATTGCCAGTGAAATGGGAAAAAGTAAAAAAAGACGATGTGACGCTGATATGACAGTAGGAAGAAGTGGGGAAGATTGGGAGGACACCTAGTGACCTTACGTAGCATTGTAGTAGAGATGCATACATTATACCTAGGTTGGCCTAATAATTCTAGACTTGCACATACAGACAGATACAGTAGCCTCCTCCACTTAATTTGTCATGTGGTTGAGTGCTTGTTCTAAAACTTTTCCCAAAATCTAGTGATATTCTAATATATCATTTTTTAAGAAAAAAGTTGTCTCAGTTTTAACTAAGTAGAGGGTGTCATCTTGATTCTTGATAAGATATCGAGAAGGCAAACTAGGTATGAGGTATAGAAATGAACGTGTCATGATCAAGCTAAGTATCCCTAATGAATTTAAGGTTCATGAACAATTTATTCAACGTATAACCTAAAAAGTTAATGAGATAATAACATGTACACTCTCATTACTAATTAATTCGTAGAAAGGTGAGTTATAGTTGCTAAAGTTAGCTTTCTAAATTTCGCTTTATATCTTTATCAAAGTTGTCTTAAACCTTTTTTTCAGTGGTAGGTGTTATAGTCAAATCTAGGGTCTTAAACAACCAAATGTTTAACAAATGCCTCGACTTTAAACCGATAAGATAAATGCGAATAAAACTTGTGTGTGACATATTGATATAACTAGTCATTTGTAATGGTTTATTTGTTACGATATATGATTGTTCATATAGTTTATTATTTCCATATACTAAATTATTTTGAGGGACAAACGTATAATGATACAAATAATGTATGTATTTTAAAAGAATATATCTTTGTCATGCTATATATTTAAACTTTTGATGTACGCTCGTTTATCTTTATTAGTGAACATACAAAGTTAATCTTATTTTTTCTGAAGTTTGAATGTCTTTATCCGTTGTTAAAACTAAACAAACTTACACATATACAACAACCTAGGTAGTAATTGTTCCATCTAGTCACATAGTATTATTTAACTACTTTATTAAAAGCATGCATCATATAGGCAAATAGGTTATTGACACCTCAAAATTGTACGACAAAAGCTTTTACTAATAGACAAGATTAGGAACTCCATAAACAAATTGATAAAAAGATAAAATAATTATATATTCGGTATTAGTAATATTTACTTGTCCCCTTTACATCTAGGAGCAGCCCGACTCTTAGCATTACTTAAAATATAAAACAATACTTAGAGCTGCTTGCTAAAATCGTCCATGAGGTTTACTCAAATATGTTCAATTTAAAATCAAAATTATTTTGTCATTTTCATCCCTAACTGTTTCCAAAAGAACTGTCAATTATTATTTCAGTTTTTAATAGAAGTTAAAATCTTCTAGAAATTAATAAAATAACCAAGATACTCTTGTATTTTGAATTAATTTTCATCCACGTGGTTATATATTTTACTCTTTATGGCGGAACACATAAGATAATCTTAAAGCCAAGAAATATTTTTTTTGACCAAAGTTGAATGCCGAGGTGAGATAAATTTGAACAACTCAAACTAAACACATGAGAATTTTGAATAATCTTTTGGTGTTAGCCATTAGCCACCGGAGGGGATGATCGGTGGCATCGGTGGATGACGTGGGTGAGATGATATGTCTGTCTGTTTGATGGAGAGTGAGAGAGACAATATAAGTATTTGAAGGGGAAAGATAGATGGATAAACACCGAAATGTCCTAAAAATTTTATGTGAATATGATTACTCCTATTGACCAACAAATGTTAGTTTTTTTTTATGAAAATAACTTATGGAAACATTAGAGACGAAAATAGCAGAAAATTTAGACTTTGAACTGGACCTAATAGTTTGGGTAAATTTCATATATGATTTTGCCAATTATATATATTATTTAACTAGGAGGTTTATATCATGGGTCATACGTGTTATATGATTGGTCCATGAGTCACACTATTGTTTGGGTCATATGCCTTGACATGATGAAAGGAACCAAGTGCATAACGCTCCATAAATTGAAAAAGAGGGTAAAATAAAAATCAACCAAAGAAAAAAAAAAAAGGAAATGAAAACTAAAGAAGATGATAACATTCTGTTATACATGTTGAGTAGTGTTTACCACATCAAATGAATTTCTGTTTTCATAAATTAGGGGTTTTTTAGTAGCCTCTTAATAATTTTATGAAGATGCTATATCTTAATAATTCAGTTAGTATCTTAATATATAAGTTTTAGAAAACATGTCGAAACATTTAGATTTTAGAGTTTACTTCTTGTAATCAGACCTCTTGGAACTCCTAATTACGAAAAAAAACCTTCAACCTTTCTTGGAACTCATAATTATGCGAAAGCTCCATCCAGTTTTAAGTTTCTCAAATTTGAAGAAGGTAAATCATCACTCAAGAGGAGATGTTTTAAATCTAGAAGCCTTGTATTAAATGGCCTTGGTCTTAATTTTAATTTTCTACTTGGGCTCTCTTATAAGAAACGGGCTCGAGTAAGAGATGACGATTTGTGCCTTGACTTATCTTTAGTTCCTACTTCTAGTGACTCGGAGTCTCATCCAACAATCGTTCAAAACCTAGCCACAGTCTCGGTTGAATCATTCCCAAACAAGGATGTTGCTTTTCCTGATTTGGTTGGAAACAAAGATTTGATGCTCATTTTTTTCAAAGGTGACTAGGTTGGTTAAAACTAAAAGAAACGTCAACCGGAAAGCAAATGTGGATCGGGTCCCTCGTTGTGAAGCCAAAGTCTCCATCAACAATGATTTGAAGAGTTGTACGTTTCTTCCCCCATGAGAAGCTTTAACAGCTACTGGTGACTCGAGTTTTTTAGGTGTTTTTCATGATGTCTCTAGTTTGTAGCATGAGTGTTGTAATATGTTTGTGCTAGGCGGTTTTCTTTTGGTTTGTGCATTTTTTGTTTCGTGTTGTCTTGGTTTTTGGTGTGTTTTCCTTTCTTGGTGTTACTTGGTGTATTTCTAGCATCTTGCTAGTTCTGATTTTGGTGGAATAAAAACTTTTGCCGTTAAAAAAAATTCAGACCTCTTAACCTTAGGTTCAACGCAAGTTTCCGAAACAGCCCATTATATAAACGAAACTGGGCCCTACCGTGCTATAACCGGGCCGAGTGAACAATCAACCCATCTACTACAAAAGAAATTAGGGCTGTTTGCTTTCACCCCAATGTTGCTTCGATCACCTGCAGCGTTACACAGCTACTTTTCGATCAACTCTTGTGTTTCCGGTGAACTGGGCCGGCGATCGGCTCCGGCTAAAACCTTTCGTCGATCGGCCCTACAGGTACCGACAATTTCTACACATCTTTATGTCAACGTAGGTCGATTAGGGTAGAATCAAATTTGGGGTTTAGAGGTTTAACCTATAGTCAAAAGTTACGCTGACCGTATTATAATCCTATTTGAAACCATTTCCGGCGATTGACGCAATCGGATTGTAGTAATATGTATGTTTGTTGTCAAATTTGAATTGGGCATGGTATAATCCGTGTAGGGTTTTTCCTTGCGATTGACGTCTTCAGAAGTTTTTGCAGGGTGTTCCAATTTGTAGTTCGTGTGAAGAAACATGTATTCTTCGAGAGGGAATAATGCGTATGGACAACAGCAACAGCCAAAGTCACAATCCTACGCTGGTCAATCTGCATTTAGTCAAAATGTAAGCTTATTATTTTAGTTTATGTTATGTTGTATTATTTAAAATGTAAGCTTTTTTTTATGTTGTATGAAACATAAAGAAAGAAAAGAAAAAACCACAAAAATCAAATTACTGTTTTAATCTGTAAGTCTGGAGACTCAATTTGAAACATCTTCATATATTCATTGTTTAAGCAGACTTATAATTTATGAAATCTTGTTATTTTATGCAATTTTGATACATGTAACTTGTATCGAAACTCTCTGGCTGAGAGTTCGCAAATGACATTGTTGTCTTACCTAAAAAGTGGATTAGCAGAGAATCCTATCATTTAGTATTTTTTACTTCGAGTTTGATTCTTTGATCAACGGGATACAATATAGTTCAATAAAGTAGACTAGTCAGGTAAAACATAACTCCACATTTGTTTGACATGAGTGTTACAATAATGTTTATTGTTTTTATTGTATTCATTATTCTGAAGAATTTATTTGCATTTATGTTCCTGGAAATCCGGGGTTATGGTTTTCTGAATCATTCTTCTAGTAAGCTGTTTAATTTTATTTCTCCAGTTTAAGAAGCAAACCTTCTTTGAAGCAGCACTTTTGAAAATTTGTTAGATTTGCAACAAAACTTTTAGGTCCTAAACTAGCCTGTTTAGTTTTGTATCTGTTGTAATAAAGCAAGTCAATGCTAGTTCATATTTAATAATCAATATCCTTACTGATGTTCTAGCTGAATGAAATATACATCGATCTGTTTTTTTTCCGTTATATCTAACTATTATTTGTTGCTTTTTTGAAGGCGGGACCCGATGGTGCCTCTCAGCTGCCAATGGCTTCAAGGCATTCATCCTTGTTAGGCAGTCATCCATCTGCTGGACCTCATTATGGTGGACAATATGCTTCTGTGTATGGTTCAACAGCACACAGCAGTGCTCTACAGGTCAGTGATTTTTTATTTTTATTTTTTCAAATTTTTTTTCCGATGAGTATATGAAAGTTTAGTATATGTAAACCTTGATGCCACTTATGTAGGCTCCAACTACTCATGCGAAAGGAGCTGGATCATCTGTTCTAGATGGTCGCAGTGGTTATGGTTCAACATTGCATGACTCACCAAAATACACACCGGGGGGCTACACCGCGGCTAGTCAGAAATATGCTGAACGACCAAGTGCGTATTCAGGTCGAGATTTGCAAAGTGAGTCAGGTGCGCGGTTTGCTGATTCAATCGGTTTTGGTCATCAACATCAGGTATTGGATTAACTAATATTTGTTTAGTAATCTTTCTGTTAAATTGACCATCAATTTATTTCTAAATATTAATCAACCAATCTTTCTGGATAGACGGATATTTATGATCGTTTAGATGCAGCAACAGCACTAAGACAAGAATTACTACATAAGTCACTTCAACCCGCTTCTGTAGATGCGAGTTCTAGGTAAATAACTTTTTCTTTTCTTGAATTGAATTTCTGTTACTGTTTATTCTATTATCTGTGATGACTAATGAAGGAGATATATATGATGTAATAAATGCTGATGTCAACAAGTTAACAAGAGGAAATCTTGAAGTAATTTAATAATATGTTAATGATATGTTATAAAACTAAGTAGCAAAACCGTTTCTGGCAGACAAGCTGATTATCTAGCAACAAGAGCAGCAACCGTTCGTCATGCGGGTCAAGAAATCTTGCCATATGGTGGTCGAATTGATGCTGATCTTCATACTTTATCAATGATAAGTGGTACTCAACATGCTTCATCAATTCTCGGGGCTGCTTCAAGGCGAGAAGTTGATGATTTGGTGTACGCTTCGGGTAATCCTGGTTATGGAGTTAGCTTGCCACAGGGTCGCGATTATGCAGGTGGCGTATTGTCACGCGCGGGTTACTCGAGGCTTGATGATATCAATAAGGACATGGATTATGCTCGGGAACTTGAACGGAGAGAAGAAGATCGTCTTAGGGAGATTTTACGCGATCGGGAACGGGAACGAGATCGGTCCCGGGATCGGCGCGACCGGGAACGCGATC
This sequence comes from Stevia rebaudiana, assembly GCA_009936405.2. Lineage (NCBI taxonomy): Eukaryota > Viridiplantae > Streptophyta > Magnoliopsida > Asterales > Asteraceae > Stevia > Stevia rebaudiana. The sequence continues at coordinate 3,937,087 of WOUH02000036.1, forward strand.
GGGAACGAGAACGAGAACGGGAACGAGAACGGGATCGGGAACGTAGGAGGGAACTAGAAAGAATCTTGGAAAGGCGGGAGAAGGAAAGAGAACGAGACATCAGGCGGGACCGGTCCCCGCTAAGAATCTCCAGGGACCGAGGTCGCTCCACATCAACAACGCGTGCGCGGTCATTAAGGCGGGAAACACCTAGGCGTCGTTCACCTGTTAAAGAAAAACGAAGAGAATATGTTTGCAAGGTAAATGCCACATCAAGAATCCCAATTGGTCTTGTACTGAAGATCACTACCTGTTTGTTGTCATCTCTGTTTTTATTATATGTTGTCATTTTCATGGTTTTTTTTTGTCTTGACACGTGGCACATTTTCTGGGATTCTTGATTGCTGATTTGTCTTGATAATGGTTCTCTACATGTATCTGGTTGAACCCTAGATTTATGTTCAAAGTTACTAGTGATCGAAGGTGGTTGTTGGTCAAGTTGCTGAAGATTACTAAAGAATTCTTTTGATTTCATTCTCTCTATAAGGACACCGGGTTCAGTTTTTTAAAATGTCACAAACATGTATTGAGTTCTCTCATACTTGTGGATATGCTATTAATGCATATGTGTGGTCACTAGTCACTACACTTGAACGGTTGCTTCTTTGTCTCACATGTTTAACGATTTAAAATATTATTTTTTTCAGGTTTATACATCCAATTTAGTGGACCCTGAGAGGGATTATTTATCCATGGATAAACGGTATTCAAGGCTATTTGTTTCTCCGGAATGTTCCAAGGTACCTTTTTTTTTTATTATAACTCAAATTCTTTTGCGTTCTTCATTATTAACATTGACACGAGTAATAAATTGTTTCAGGTGGTTGTCAATTGGTCAAAGGAGGACCTCAATATTCCTTTCAATACTCCTATTAGGTATGGTTGATCTGTTTCATTTTGTTCGTCTCCATTTCGTTAATTTTGTTTATCATATTTGGACGAACGTGAGTTCTAACAAACTTTTCATGCCGTTGAACAGTTTCGAACATGATTTTGTGCAAGAGGAAACATCAAAATCTACTAAAACAGTTACTAATGGCCATGCAAAATTGGAAAATGGAACTACTCGGTGGAATGCAAAGGTTGACACTTTGAACTCAAGCTATCAAAGACTTTGAGTTTTTAAAGTTAATTAAATTAAATTTTTTTTATATTTTGTTTATTTTGCTTGCTTGATTCAGATGCTATTAATGAGTGGACTTAGTCGTAACGCTTGGGAGGAGTTATCATCTGATAGAAAATATGAAGATCGCATTCCTCATCTTTGCAATATGCTAAGGTTTGCTTTTCTTAAAGATGGGAGTACGTTAATGCCAATTGGTGGTTCATGTGACACTGTTGATGGCAATGATCCTTCAGTAAACAAATCAACTCTAATTCAAACCGTTTTAAGGTTGGTTTTTTTTGATCTTTTTTATCCTTACGTATTTGTATATCTTTTGTTTCCTCTAAAATCAAGTTATAATCTCTAGGTTTGCTAAGGAGCTCACAGGACTTGACTTGAAAAACTGCCGAAATTGGAATCCGTTTCTTGAAGTAATTTTATCATTCTATCTTTTTGTTTTGAATTATTTTTCTGTTAAATTAATAATATTTGACATTTGCAGATTCACTATGACAGAGTTGGGAAAGATGGGCTTTTTAGTCATAAGGAAATCACTGTACTTTATATTCCTGATTTATCAGATTGCTTACCTTCGATAGATGCATGGAGAGATCAATGGCTTGCCCACAAGAAGGCTGTTGCAGAGCGAGAACGCCTGCGTGATCTTAAAAGAGAGGTATATGAAAAATAAAAAATAAAAATATATTAAAATGAAATATTTCATTTCCTAGACCCAATATGGTACTAATTTTTTTGTTTGATCTTGGTTAGAAATCACGTGAAAAGAAGGAAGTTTCAAAAGGTAACATTGTGAATGTGAACTGGTTTGGAGTTTTTTTATTGTATAAGGTTATTATGGTAAATTTGCCTTACATTGGCTTGATATTCTGAACAGATAAAGAACTGAAGACGAAAAAAGATTTGAAAGATGTTGAAAAACAGGAGAAAAAGAAAGAGACGGGATCATCATCAAAAGTTAACGGAGAAGGAAAAGTTAGTACCCCAGTTAAAGCAGAGAAATCTGAAAAAGAGGGGGACAAAACCGTAACTGAGAAGAAAAAAGAGGACAAAACTGTAATTGAGAAGAAAAAAGAGGACAAAACCGTAATTGAGAAGAAAAAAGAGGACAAAATCGTAATTGAGAAGAAAAATGAGGACAAAACCGTAACTGAGAAGAAAAATGAGGTTGAGACGGTTGATGAAGGAAAAAGTTCTGAAAAAAAGCAGGCAGACAATGCTTCGAGTGTTGAAACACCTGAAACTGGAAAGAAGAAGATTATTAGAAAAGTTGTTAAAAAGAAGGTTGTTCCTGTAAAAGATGGAGCCGGAAATGCATCCAAACAAACTGATACAAAAACAGAGGTAGTTAATGAAGACGCTGAATCATCTGGTACTCCTTTGACAGCTAAAACTTCAACCAAAAAGAAAGTTATTAAAAAGACTCCAGTGGTGAAAACTGTTAAGAAAGAAGATGAAGTTAAGGAAACTGAGTGTTCTGATGACAAGACAAAAACTGAAGATGTTAAAACTACCGCTAAAAAGAAAATAGTTAAAAAGGTTACTAAGAAAAATGTAGCTGATGCTGATCTTAAGGATAATATGGTCAAGGGAAACGAAACAGGGTCAACCGTGAATGAAGTCAAAGTTGAGAATACTGAGGCTGTCTTACAGGATGTTGGTGGGTCAACTGAAGTTACAAATAAAAACGAGAAAGTTAAAGTGAAGGAAGAGGAGAAAGTTAAAGTGAAAGAAGAGAAGAAAGCTAAAGTGGAGGGTGGTTCTGACAAGAATGATAAATTGAAGGGTGAAAAAGAGAAAAAAGACAAAGATGTTAGAAGTGAGACCAAGGGTAAAGAGGTAAAAGATAAGAAAAAGGTTGAGGAGCCACCTAGGCATCCAGGGTTGATCCTCCAGACGAAAGGAAACAAGAATTCTAAAGTAGGTTTTTTTAAATCTTTTGTATTGTATGTGATAAATTTTTGCACAATTTACGTTATTTAATTGTCTCATTTTTTTGCAGCAGCTGCGTTCATCGTCACTTTCACTGGACTCACTTCTGGATTATAATGACAAAGATATTGAAGAATCAACATTTGAGGTATGCCATTTTTTAATTATTTTTTGTTTTTTGTAAACTTGTTAAATTTCTTTATGTTAATTGGGTTATTATTCTTATTTATGGCAGCTGTCTTTATTTGCTGAAACATTTTATGAAATGCTTCAATATCAAATGGGTTCACGGATATTAACATTTCTCCAGGTAGTCGTCTGTTAATGATATGATGTTTATTGTTTATTTTCGTATATGTTTGTTTTTTGATATATTTTTTATGCACTTTTAGAAATTAAGGATCAAATTTGTGGACAAAAGGAACAAAAAGAAAAGACAAAGAGAAGAAGCTTCTGAGAAGAAGGAAAAGGAGAAAAGTAAAAGATCATCCCCTAAGCGCCAAAAAACTGATGATGTCACCGATGAAAGCAAATCAGTTAAGACTGAAACATTGCAAGACGATGAAAAAGACATGGTTATTGATAATGTGGAGAACACAAAAAAAGAGGATGAAACAGAAAAAGAAGTTTCTGAAGAAGAACCAGAAGAAGAAGAAGATGAAGATCCTGAAGAAGAACCAGAAGAACTTGAAGAAGATCCTGAAGAAGAACCAGAAGAAGATCCTGAAGAGGAATATGAAGAAGAACCAGAAGAAGATGATGAAAAGAATCCTGAAGATGATGAACACATGGCAGATGCAAACCCTAAAATTGATGCAGAAAATGAGGCAAGTTTTCGTTGTTCTGATCAGTTAATTAACCAAAAAATCCTTTTTAATTACATGATTGTGTTTGGTATTCACATTGTTGTGTTTGGTTTTTACGTGGTTGATTTTGGTCATGTCATTTTATATGGTTTCTATAACAGGAGAAAGCTGAGGTGGATAAGGTTGACACGGGTGTGAAGTCTGAAACAAAGGATAAAAAAGCGAAAAATGAACAAGAAGATAACGTTAAAGAGACCGCGAGTCTGGAGAAAAAAGAAAAGTCAAAGGTGGACACGGACAAGAAAAAAGATACTTCTGTTACCATTGACAAGGAACTTCTTCAGGTTTGCAAAATATCATTGTAGTGAAATATTTATTGTAATTCATTTAAAGTTAACAATAATATATGCCATTTTGATGTGTAATTGTTTTTCTGTAACAGGCTTTTAGGTTTTTTGACCGAAATCGAGTGGGCTATGTTAGGGTAACTTGATTTGTTATTTGTTAATGATTCAATTTACTTTTCTGTGTGCAGAGCTGTGTTTTTAATATCTTTCAGTTCATGTGTTTGCAGGTTGAAGATTTACGGTTGATTTTACACTCATTGGGAAAGAACATGTCTCACAGGGATGTCAAGGTGATTATTTCGTCTTTTAATGCTTGTTTTTCAGTACATTTAGACGTAAAATACTAAAATGGGTTGATTTGGGCTTTAGTTTTTGTTTAAACAAAACGGACTTAAGTATAATATAACAGAAAACATGTCAGGTAGTCACGTAACAATAGTCATATAAGTTGTTACGATATTTATCTGAAAACAAAGACAAAACAAAACCACTTTGCTGGTGGACCCATATTAATCCTACGTTAGATCTACTGGTTTTGACCCGTTACTCAATCTGTTCGATTAGCTCGTTAGTCTTTTTTTTCCGACTTTTGTATCTTTTTGGATTCAGGAACTCGTACAAAGTGCACTGTTGGAGAGTAATACCGGGAGGGATGATCAAATTCTTTATAGAAGGCTAGTGAAAATGACTGATATCTGAAATCTAAGATGGCTTTTTTGGTAATTTCTGCATTTTTAAGTTACATTTCTTATTTAGAGTTTGTGTTTATGGATTTTTGCCAAAACCATGTAAACTTGGTTGAACTTTCAAAACAAGGCCATAAAACCATAAATAATGTATAATTAATTCGTATATAGTAGTCACAATGTGTTTCACTGTTTTGATTCTGTTTTTCAAAATTGTTGTATTTATAATGAATAGTAGCAAGATCAAACAGTTGATCTTTCTAGCGTTACACAACATAATGAAATATATTGAGATGAATTAAATCTCTTTTTTTAGGAAAGTGATAAATGATTTTACATCTGTTATCAAAGTGCATTCTCGCTACAATGAATCTTGCATATATGTTGTTTTAGATGAGAGAAATTTGTAATTTTAGTTGACAAATAGCTGGTCGAAATCTTTAAAGAGAGGTTTTCAAAGGACCAAAATTTAAAATTTCGCGAGGACATTTACGGTTTATCTCTGGTGGTACTGAATACTGATCCACTTTTCTTTACAAATAAAAAAGGTCAAAAGATATTTATAGAATTTATATATCACACATGCGCATTATTTAAACACTGCACATACATGCTTCTTATAATTATCTTCATCAACACATTCATAAAGTTCTCCAAAACACTTAGCAATTTTTTACAAGAAAGAAAAAGTAAACATAGAAGCATGTTCAAATGAGTTTATCAACATATTACGGACATACACTTTGAAGATATTTGTTCAAAGAGCTTCACATATCTGAAAGATGTGTTGAAAAAACCGGTATACTTTGTGGATGCCTAAAGAAATTATCCGGGTCTACTTTCGCCTTGATTCGAATCAACCTCTTGAAGTTCTCTCTCTTCCAATACCTCTCACCCCAAACACTTGCTTCCTCATAAGTATCACCACCAACACCCAAATCAAGATCATTGTAGTTCAAGTACGCCTCTCTCGGGTTCATCGACACGTATGGCTCCAAAAACTTATCAAAGTTTCTTAACCATTCAATCCGTTTGAGCGATGTCGGGGTCGTGTCTGACACCTGATCGCGAAAACTCACACCCTTAAGCATCTGGTACAACACTCCAGCTCTATGCGGATATGGAGTTGCGGTATCAGAGTATTCTTCCATCTTCCCGCCAAAAGAGTACGTCATTATCATCTCCGTCTCGTCGTTTTCAAACATCTTTCTCCACATCTTTCTGAGCCCGCTTTTGGGGATCGGGGTCCGGACGTAATCTGATTTCTCTTGTTGTGGAACAACTTCAGTATGCCGGTTCGGTTCGCAAGCATCTCGGTTGGGGTCAAGCTTGCGAATGATGGCACTCATAACACGAGAAATGACTGGACCATTGTCATCTCTTCGCAAAACTCTCGTCTCACGTTAAGCTCCGGGAACCGTTCGTCCAACATCGACAACATTGTGTCCATCCTGCCGAGATAAAGTCCTTCGAACAACATCCGTACGGTTTTACTGCTCGTGTTTCCGATCAACTCGCTGGATATTTGAACTCTCGTCATCAAATTCCGATCCATTCGTGGCACTACATACTGATACTTGTAAAAAATATCGGTCCCGTTTTGTTCGAGTGTCACATTCTTTCTAAAAACAGTAACGATCTTCGGTACCGGAACCAAAGCCACCTTCCATGCGAGTATTATCCCGAAACTTCCTCCGCCACCACCGCGTAACGCCCACAACAAATCTTCACCCATCGACTTCCGGTCGAGTATATTCCCGTTCACATCCATGAACCGAATATCCAGAGCCTGATCGGCTGCGGTTCCATATTTCATAACCAGATTTCCGTAACCACCACCGCTCAGGTACCCTCCAACACCGACGGTGTGACAAATGCCAGCTGGAAAATACAAAGTGTTGGTTTTTTGAGATATGGCGTAGTAGAGTTCACCAAGTTGGGCGCCAGATTGAACCCATGCGGTCCGGTCAATGACACTCACGTCTATCGCCCTCATGTTCACGAGATCGAGCATCACAAACTGAGTTATGGCTATGAATGAGAGGCCTTCGAAGTCGTGTCCACCGGACCGGACCCTGAGCTCGTATCCGAGTTTCTTGGTGCAAAGAAGGATCGTTCGGATTTGGGTTTCGTCGGTTGGAGTCGCGATGATGGTCGGTTTAGGAGTGGAGGGTGTGATGAACTTGAGGTTGTAGATTCTAGCCTGCCAAAGGGATTGGAATGATGAATTTGCAGGTGTGAAGATGAGTTGAGAGATTGTGGTGTCATTGATGGAGTTGGATTGGAGGCAGCTTGTGAAATCTTGGAAAATGGAGGAAGATGATCTCCATGAAACAATAAGGGGAAGAGATAGAAGAAAGATGAACACAAAAGAGGTTATTCTACAGTTTTTCATGTTTTGGTGAGTTTGATCTAAAGCAGTGTTTGTTATTATTTTTTTATGTATATAAAATGAATAGGTTACTCCTTTGAAAGTGTCAATGGGATTAGGAAAACAATGGCAGGAAAGAAAAATAATGGGATAATGTTTTTTTTATTGTTAAAAATAAATTACACGTTTCACGCATGTTCACATACAATTTTTTTATAAGATTTCTAAATTTCAGTTTTACCCACAAATTTTTTCAAAAATGTGTTTCTAACTGTTGTTCACCAAAAATTCCCCAACAAATGTTGTAGCATTAACTGACGGATCCATATATCTTTTCTATTTGTTTATCATTATCGGTAGTCAGATCTTTTACAACCAAATCAGAATTTTCGGGCTAACACTCAGACCGGGTCGGGTCAAACTCAAATCCATGTGAAATTCTTCGTAATCAAAATTGACTTCTAGTATTTACCGCATAAATTACCAAATTCAAATGATATCTGTAAATAAAACGCACGTCCTAGCCTATCGCACTTGCGGCCAAACTTTACTCGATCCGGTGATTGATTTAGCCAATTACCCAAAATAATTTGAATAAATTTCGTAACCAATAGATACATTGCATACAACTATGAACTATGCCTACCAAAAATATGAAAAGCTAAAAGATCATTAGGCATACATAATCTTTGCACTTTGCTCATGGCAAAATTTAAAACTACCCTAATAATTTACTACAAGGCCATCAAGAATATGAAAAACCTAAAGATGTAATGCATGATTTGCTTGATAAATATGTTTGGGAATCAAATGAGCTTGTTTTATTTTTGAAAACAAAAATTTATGTAATTTCCCAATCAAAGAAATTGGTATCCCAAAACTGTCCAAGAAAGCATACGAAGTAGTTGCATTATTGCATACTCTACATCCACTAATTACGATAAAATGGTTGCCACACTAACAATTAAGATGCCTATTAATGATAGATATGATTAAGTCAATTCTATCTTCTAAAATAATTCAAATATACAAGAGAAGAATCGAACCCTCGGCTCCTTGTCTAGAATTAAAAGCCTTTACTGTTGCAACTCCTTTTCTTATTTGTTTGTTGATTCACCTTTTATTTAATTTATAGGTTCACTGCATATTCTTCTCTTGTATAATTCAAATATACAAGAGAAGAATCGAACCCTCGGCTCCTTGTCTAGAATTAAAAACCTTTAATGTTGTAACTCCTTTTCTTATTTGTTCGTTGATTCACCTTTTATTTAATTTATAGTTTCACTGCATATTTTTAACATGTATCCTCTATAAAAGTTTCAAAACTCAACAGATTCCGGTTAACTTGTATCAATCTACGTTGATCCGCCCCTGGTGGCATGGTGGGGAAAGCCCGTATTTTTCGCACTGACTATATTTCAGATATTATGTCACGGGCGTTGTCACCTTTCTTACAAGGTTGTCATTATGCTGCCTCTAGTTTTTGTTAAAATATGCAAACTATCTGAAAAAAAGACAGTTATTTACAGGGTAAGTTACCAAAATGGTTATTGACCACTACCAGTTTTTAATATGGTCATTGACTTTTAGCCCGGCCACAATCACATAGTTAAAAGAACAAGAGGTTAAGGAAGTTAATCTTGTAGGCTGAATTTTATTATGAAATTTTTAGATTAATTTTAATGCTTACAAGGAGGCTAATCCTGTAGACAAAACAACCTACAAGTCTACAATTTCATTTTCTGATTGGCTCATAAGGTAAATGGCCATATGATTTGTAGGTTGAGTTTTCATGTCTATTTTAATAAAAATATGGTCAACTTAAAAATAAAAAACGTTTGGAACCACCCTTAATACCCGAATTAGTTTTTTCGAGACGAGATATCAACCGTTCATATTTATTTTGACGACCTAGGCCTGACTCACCTAGGAACACTATTAAGAAGGAAACCAATTTATATGGAAAACCCATTGATCCAACCTGAAACTATGTCTCAGTTGAGATTTATACTCAAACCTCCTCGTTTGAATGAAGTCTTAGATAAGTCATCCTAACCAAATTTAACCGAATGAACTAGTAAATTTACCAATTGAACCCAAACCCGCTAGTCAACTTTATTTATTTAGTAAATTTCCCTTCTTACAAGGTTGTCATGGCCGGTGCCGCCTCTAATTTGATTTGACAAATGGCTTGTCAAAGTCTTGAAAGGGAGCTTGTTTAAATAGATAAAAATTAAGAATTCAAAACCGTGGAGGATCTTTAAGGTATGCCCGTGCATTGGTCATAATAAAGGATTTGATCCACTTTTCTCTTTAAAAATTACAATCCGTGAAACTTAATTATAACACATTTACATTATTTATAAATTTCACACACATGCTAAGCTAATAAGTCTGAACGGTATGTGTCACCAAAGGGGGCGTGGTCCCTACGTGGACAACCCCAAAACGCCCAAACACCACCCTTTTGAGGGCGTGGTTCATTTCCAGGTGATTGGAACCACGGGCGTGGTGGGGGATTTGATGATTTTATATTTTTTTTTCCTTTTCACTCACTCATAATCAAACACTTCATTCTCTTACCAATTAAAATACACTACCTCATTCCCAAACTTTTCAAACACTCACCAGAATGCATTCCCTCCATAACATGAATCTCCAAGTGGTTGTCCACGTGACACAACCACTCACACTCCCAACCACAATATTCTAATTATTTTTATCAACACATTCAATATTATTCTCGAAACACTTTAAACAAATTTATTCAAGAAAAAGAAACAGTAAACTAGAACCATACTCGAAGGAGTTTGCCGGCAGACTGCTGCAAGACTGTCACAACAGTCGATGATACACATATGTTAACTAACTTAACACAAACTTTAAATCTCTTTGACTACTAATCAAAGATCTTCACATTTCCGAAACAGATTTCGAGAAAACTGGTATACTTTGCGGGTGCCTAAAGAAATTCTCCGGATCAACTCTCGCCTTGATCTTAATCAACCTCTTGAAATTAGCTCTTTTCCAATACCTCTCACCCCAAACACTTGCTTCCGCGTAAGTATCACTTCCAACACCCAAATCAAGATCATTGTAGTTTAAATACGCTTCTCTCGGATTCCTCGACACGTACGGTTCCAAAAGCTTATCAAAGCTTCTTAACCACTCGATCCGTCTTAACGAAACCGGCGTCTTATCGGAAGTTTCGCCTCTAAAACTAACACCCTTAAGCAACTGATACAACACTCCCGCCCTATGCGGATACGGAGTCGCCGTATCCGAATACTCATCCATCTTCCCGCCAAAAGTATACGTCACGAGCATCTCCGTCATATCATTTTCCAACATCTTATTCCATATCTTTCTAAGCCCGCTTTTCGGTATCGGAGTCCGGACATAGTCCGATTTCTGTTTGTTGTTCCACATTTTCGGGATACCGGTTCGGTTCGCGAGTGACGAGGTCGGGTCCGAGCTCCTGAACGGTGGATCGGCTAACACGAGAGATGACTGGACCATACTCATCTCTTCGCAATATTCTTCCGTCACGTTAAGTTCCGGTAAACGTTTGTCGAGTAACGATAGTAGTGGATCCATCCTTCCTTGATAAAGACCTTCGAACAACACCCGTACGGTTTTCGTAGTAGTGTTGGGGATTAACTCGCTGATTATTTGAGTTCTTGTCATCAAATTTCGATCCAACCGCGGCGCGACGGATTGATATTTATAAAAAATATCCGTCGCGTTTTGTTCGAGTGTTACATTTTTTCTAAAAACCGTAACGATCTCCGCAACCTCGACCAAATTCACCTTCCATGCCAGAATAATCCCGAAACTACCACCACCACCACCGCGTAACGCCCAAAACAAATCTTCACCCATCGACTTCCGGTTCAGTATGTTCCCGTTAACATCCATGAACCGGATATCAACCGCATGATCACCAGCGGTTCCGTATTTCCGAACCAGATTTCCATAACCACCACCACTCAAGTAACCACCGACACCGACGGTGGGGCAAATACCTGCTGGAAAATACAAAGTGTTGGATTGTTGAGATATCGCGTAGTAAAATTCACCAAGAAGTGCACCGGCTTGAGCCCATGCGGTTTTGTTAGCCACATTCACGTCAATCTGCCTGATGTTAACGAGATCAAGCATGACATACGGGGCGATGGCTATAGACGAGAGTCCCTCGAAGTCGTGTCCACCTGACCGGACTCTGAGCTCGTATCCGAGCTTCTTGGTGCAGAGGAGAATGGTTCGGACCTGGGTTTCGTTGGTTGGAGTTGCAATGATCGACGGTCTGGCGGTGGTTGGTTGGATGAATTTGAGGTTGTTGACTCTAGCTTCCCAAAGGGATTCGAAAGATGAGTTTGAAGGTGTGACGATGAGTTGAGAGATGGTGGTTTCATTGTCGTTGGAGTTGGATTGGAGGCAACTTACGAAATCTTCAGTTGTTGGAGAAACATCGAAGATTGAGGATGATGATCCCCATGAAATGATGGTGGATAGAGATATGAGTAAGATGAACACTGATGAACTTTGTCGAGTGTAAATCTTCATGTTTTGGTGAGTTTGATGTATGGCAATGGGTTTATTTATATTAATCGAGAAGGTCAATAGAGCCGACGGTATTATGAAAACGATGACCGGAAAGAAAAGTCATGATAATGTATTTTTTGTTTGAAATTGAATTAAATAATATCCACTTGTTTGAACAATGTTTTCTCTAAAGTTACTCTCTTTTTCGTTTTTTTACTTTTAATTAAATATATACTAAATCACACAAGGCATCCGAAAATGATAGTTAATAACGGTCGCAAAGTCTAAGACAAAAATAAAGTTTTTTGCGACATCATTTGGATCACAAATTAGTCACGAATATAATGTTTGTTTAGCGGCTGAAACGACAGTTAAAGTATCCTTTTTTATAGTAGCTTTTGTAAAAATAAGTAAAAAAAAGTAGCAAAGAGGATCCCGCAAAAAGAGGATCCATGCAATACGTCAATAGCTCAAGATGCTTGATAGATCCAAGAATCGCAAGATCCAAGATGCTTGATAGATCCAAGAATAGCTCAATTTTTTTTGTGAATTTTATGTTTCCTTAGAGTGGAGAAGTCATCTCAAATTTTCTACACCCGTTATTCTCTTTCGGATATCTATGGTTTCTCTTTATTAAATCTGTCATATTATCATGTTCTCTAACTTCCTTAACATAGGTAGGGTTGTACATTAATCTTGTGTAAACCACCACCCACTCTTTTTAGTCAGTGTCATGTTAGCGTTACTTCACATTTCATTCTACTTTACTTTATATCACTCAAGTATGAAAATAAACAGTTGACAACAAAATATGTCAAAAGTGTAAAATTGAAAAGGTAAAAGAGGACAAACATGAAACTCTTAAAGGGGAAGAGACGGTGTTCCATGTTGGCATCGCTGGCCACCTCAGCCTTTTGGAGTTACAAGACAGTGTCCACACCATATGGTCTTAATTAATAATTGTAGAACCCATGAATTTTTTAACCATATCGGTTAGATCTAATCAATTGTCACCTTCCTTTTCCCTTCCTACAACCCATAAGATGGTTTCCTCATATGAGAAAGAAGTGAAAACTTCAAGAGAAATGTAACAAACTTTTAAGAGTGTTCTAATCAAGTCACTCACACTTTATTTTGCTTCATTCTAGTCACTTAACTTTTAAGAGTGTTCTAATCCTATATTTTTAACATGCTACTCAGGTAATATTTAAATAAATTAATATAATACTAAATAAAACAGCTGCATCACGTTATCAAAACATGCCGTCGTCGACGATTCATCTTCAACAGGCGAAAACTTCAACCGGAGTCCGACGACAACCCTACACCATCGACTCCGACCGGCGACAACCGTACACCATCAGATCTGACCGACGATAACCGTTCACCATCTAATCCGACCGGCGACCTCATCTTCAGCAGAAAATCATCTACAACAACCCTACCGACTCCGACCGGCGACAACACTACAAAATCGACTCCGACCGGCGACAACCGTGCACCGTCGAATCCGACCGACGACCTCGTCTTCAAAGGAAAACCGTCGACAGAAACCATTGACTCCGACCTGATCGAAGGTTTTAAGCAGCAACAATCAGATCGTTAAACATGCTGTTGCAGGTACCTAAAGCTTCTGTCATTTTTTCCCAGATGGGTCAAATCTTTTCAAACTCATGTTAAGTTGTTAAGCAACTCTAAACCCCCAAATTATTACAGAAATTCAATTATTCAAACCACTAAAATTCATTATGTATGAACAAAGAACTTTACACTTGAAGACAAGCTCGACCATTTACATCATGTTCGATAGATTTAAGGATTAGTATCTTTCGATTTTTGGATCTTTTGAGTATAAGAATATTAAAACGTATTGTGAATGAGCCTTTAAGGAAACTTAAACATGAATTTAGAACATGTCATTTGAAAAAATGAATCTGGCTCAGAACTTGGTAACATGGTTTTTCTGATTATATGATTTTATATTAAATTAGTAAGTAATTATTAAGTCAATCAACCATTTTTAAGAAAAGACAAAAAAAAGACAATATCATCAATTAACCTGTTAAATAAGTTAATTATATAGTATTAGCACACTACTTATAAGTTCAATAATTAAATTGAGACAAAAAAAAGTTTGAATGACTTAATTTAAACAATTGTAAAAGTTAGTTATATTTCTATAAAGTTACCTCGAGAAAGAAATACAACTACGCCTTATATTTTCTGTTCCTGCATACACTTCTTGTGCCCGTACGTAGTAAGTTTGCTTCATGTCTCATATAAAAAGTCAAGACGCTTTCTTAATTTTTTTTAATAAAGGACGGATATTATTTGTTGAAGAATCAAAATTATATTAAAGAATAAGATGCTAGATGGTAAACAGAAAAATAAATCTTGAAACTAAAACTTTTGTGGGTTTGTTCTATTGCAATCTTTCGGGTATCAACTTTATGATAATTGTAGTTATTTGTCAAGTCATAATGTCTTATCACTTGAATTCAAACAATTTGAAATTTTCTTTAGACACGTGGCTCTTATTGTTTAGCCGTCACTTAGAGCACTAATAAATTTTAACCTTTCTTTTTTCCTTGTTACGACGGAAGACTCTCTCCAACGCTGCCCTTGAGGGCCATCCGTTGCTGAGCTGGAGCTCGTCTGCCAGAGGTGCAGCGTTGTGACACTCCCACACGTTGACACTTGCACGTAGACAAGGGCAACGCCCGTTGCTTCCATGTGGTCCATCCCCATTCCAACAACTACCATGGAACAACTCCATCCCAATTATCACCGATGATATCTTGTGTTTTGACAGAAAAACGGCCGATGATGGAACTCCCGTTGCCGATTGCGTTGAAGAATGTTGCCGATTGAGTTGAAGAATAAAGCGATCATGACGGTGGCATCTTTTTGTTTGAGATCTCGTGAGTTTTGGGCCATCAAGCTCACATATCTTTAGGGTTTTATATAAATAATTAATATGGTTTTATTTAAATAATTTTAATTTGTTTAGTTAAATATAAAAAACTGGTGATTGGAAATAAACAGAATGCATGTAGGAAGGATGTGTTGGGGGTAAAATGTGTATGTGAGAGGGATATATAAGTGATAAGCTGAGGTGTCATGCTAATTAGGATGCATTTAGTAAGGACACCCCATTCGCGTTGCAGATAGTCTAAGATGGTTTTCTCATGAGAAAAAGTACCACTTCGTCATTTTTTTCGTTCTTGCCTACACTCTTCATGTCCGTAGTAAGTTTGTTTTTTATATCTCCCTAAAAAACAGTCAAGCCAGTTTTGCAAATTTTTTAGTTTGTAATCTTTAGTAAAGGACGGATCTTGAAGAAACACAGCTGTATCAAAGAAAAAGATGATAGTTGGTAAACATAAAAATAAAATCTTGAAACTAAAACTTTTGTGGGTTTGTTCTATTGTGAATCTTTCAATAATCAACTTTATGTTAATTGTAGTTATACGTCTAGTCTTAATGTCTTATCATTTGAATTTAAACAAGTTGCAATTTTCTTTAGGCTTGTAACCCTTTAGGGTACAGGGAGTGGTACCCTAAGAGGGTAAAATACCTTTTCAAATTACTCATTTAAATTATGTCACATCAAATGATTCAACTACCCTTCTAAGTACCCTAAAGTAGTGGCAATGGGTACCCTATGAAACTAAACTACCCTCCCACTTTTTTTTTTAATAAAAAAAATAAAAAAACATTAATAATACTAATTATTTTAATTAATTGAATAACAAACTTACATTAAAAATACGAAAAAAATAAAAACGTAAAATTAAAATAAAATAATACCCGATACCCCTAGCCGTTGCCGACGCCGAATGCCTGACGGCGGTGTTACCGCTCGACAAAACTAGCCGATCCGGCAAACTAGCTCCCACTCAGTGTACCCTTATTGCTTAGCCGCCATGAGAGCACCAATTAGTTTTCTTTTGCGAACACATAATGATAGCACCGATAAGTTAATGAAAGCTTTTCAGTTTTCACTTTAATTATGAGGGTAACCAAAAACTGAATTATTTAATGTTATATCCATTTAAAAATCTCCTTTAACGAAATGTCGACATCTACACAATATATATAAAATGCTTGTAAATTTGATTAAATGTTTTTTTACGAATTTAATGTCACTTCTAAACTTTTAGTATTATATATTATGAATTAATACATTTCTCCAACAAGTTTATTAATTGTAATTAGAGTAAATTACATTCTTTCTTGTGAATGTATTGTAAAATGCAAGTCTCTTCTTAAACTACAAAATTTACACGGACCATCATTTATGTCAATAATGTAGTCACACTTTTCGTCCTATATATACTATCGGACGTTAAATTTAGATTAAGCCACTAACATTTTGCAAGCAAGGGTATATATAATATAATGAAGGTCACAATTATTGAGGTTTCACTTATTTCTAATTATGGGTTGATGAGTACTTTATTAATAATGAGCAAGTGTTCAGTAGCAGCCCCCAACTTGTCTTTTGTAGTGGATGTCCAAGACAATTGCTAGCAGACTTGTAAATGTATATTTTATGGCCTTATGATTAAATATTACTTCTAGTTTATTGTTCTTTTCATATATATATTTTTTGGTTCTTTCACACTGACAGGAATCTACAATTATAGCCTCTTGTGGATTAAGACTACCCGTAATGGTAGTCCCGCTGGATAGGCGGGATCAAAATTTTCGTCGGGGGTCAGCGGGAACACCGCCCCCTATCCCGGCGGCAGTCAAAAATTCGAGCAAACGGCTCCCGCTCCCCGTCGGCTCTCCCTTTCTCCCATTGGTCAATTCGTTTGTGGGCCACATTTTCAAAAATATATCCGTTGTAAAACGGATACTTTGATTAAAAAAAAAACTAATTTATCCATATATACCACTTCACTTTTTATAAAAAAACCACACCAAAACCCTCTCTTCTAATCTCTATTTTCTTACAAAAAAACTTGCAAATATGAACCCAAACAACCCATATTTCAATCCCTTTTCCGATCCCGAACAGTTTCGGCAGTTTTTGTTAAATTATCAACAACATAACCTGAACTTTCAATTTCAACAACACCAACCGCAACCCGGTTTTCAACTAAATCTTCCGCAACCCGGTTTTCAACAACACCAACCGCAACCCGGTTTTCAAGGCGGTTTTGCGTCGTTCACGCAACACGATTTTCAACAATATCAAGCATCTCAAGAAGCCGATCTCGTCTCTCCAACTCAACCGGAGATAGATGTTGTACCCGAGACCCAACGGTCCCAAAAAAAGAAGAACGACAAAGGGAAAGGAAAAAGAACGGAAGCAACTGGGGCTAGCGGCGGTCCAATGGCGCCGAAAATTTGGACACCAGATGAAGAAACGACGCTTGGCGCAGTTTTTGTCGACCTATCAGAGAACAAAACCAAAGGTAAATCTTCAAAAAGTTCTTTTTTATCATACATTTTTTTTATATTTAATTTTGAATATTTTTATCATACATTGTTTTTTTTTAATATAGGTAACGCGATGAAGCGGGATCAGTTTTGGTTAAATGTCACAAAGAAGTGGCACGAGTTGATGGTGTATGAAAATGCCAACTACCGCTCCCATCATCAATTAAATTCCAAATGGTCGAATTTGAGGACAAAACTGGTCAAGTTTAGTGGCATTTATAGCAATTGTGTCAACAATAGGAGAAACGGCATGAATGACACAGATGTGATGCAATGGGCGGAGCGGGAGTATCAGATCAAGAGTAACGGCCAAACATTTAACAAGTTTCATGTTTGGAACAAGATTAAAGAATCACCAAAATGGCGGGCTATCCTCCAAGAAGTTACTGAAATGGGCCAAAGTCTTCAAGTCCTCAAATCAGTTCTTCCATCCCGTCAAGCAACGAACTCGCTTCTCAACTTGAAGAGTTCACGAGATTTCAAAAGGAGAAATACGAGGATAAGAAGAAAATTCACGAGGAGAGGAAGAAATATCAAGAGGACCGCTTCCTCCGAAACGACTTCAAAATTATTGGGAGTATGCTCGACGAACAGCTCGATGACGAAGAACACGTGGGATCAAGGCAAAACTGAAAAAGAAATTATTCGCTAAATATCGTGATTAGGATTTTTTTTATGTTTGAATTATTAGGATGTTTTTTTTATTTTTATTTTTATGTAAGGTTTTAATTTAATGTTAATGTTTTTTTAGTTAATTATTGTTGTTTTTATTACAAATACATTATTATTTATTTAATTTTAAAATAAATTGGTAGTGATGATGTGGCACATTAGGGGAAGGATTTGGGAGGGGTGGCTATTGTGGGGTTTGAAGGATTTGGAAAGGGTGATGATGTGGCTGAAAATTTGAAAGGGGTGACCATTACACATAGTCTTACAACGTTAAGAAAGTCTTGTTTGGACATGAGGGCTTCATTTTCGGAACCAATATTAGTAAAGATTTTGTGAACCTTTTGTTCCTAATAGAATTCCTTCTTTACAGGATAACAAAACGATATCAACACGTTCAAAGATCACACCTAATGCAACATATGAAAATAACACATAAAAATACACACGTGTACCACATAAAACATGTGTGGTATATAAGTATTCTATTCCAACAATTTGAAAATTAGTTAGAATCAAGAAAACAAGATTAGATATAGAGAATAAAAACGGTTCCAAAGTTCCAAAGTACATTCACCGCCAATGAACATGGACCACGATGGGATGGCGATGAACGACGACGGAACAATGGGGGGAATGTCGCCACCAGCACCCGGAAATGACACAATGGGAATGGATATGCATATGGGAATGGGAATGGATAAGATGACACATATGACTTTTTATTGGGGAAAAAACGCTTGGATTCTTTTTAAAGGTTGGCCTGGAAAGAGTACCGGAATGTATATTCTAGCATTGGTTTTCGTGTTTGTACTCGCGCTAATTATGGAATGGTTGAATCATAGTAACCTTTCTTCAACCAAATCCAACAATATAGTACGAACATTGATACACGCCCTTCGTGTGGTGTTTTCTTATTTGGTCATGTTGTCGGTGATGTCATTCAACATTGGAATATTTTTGGTGGCAGTAGGAGGGCATACAATCGGGTTCTTTTTGTTTCGTGTGCTCAAACAATCATCAGAGAAGGATTCGGAGATAGCTCCAATGGCGTGTTAATTATCTAATCATCTCGTTGTTCTTTCGATGACGTTATATAGTAAGCGATATTCTCTAGGTTCGAATAGTAGTTATAGTCAATTTCTTTATTACGAGAGTTTTAAAATAGTCGTGTTTTCTATAAGAAGCGTATATTAAAACAAGAACTTTTGGTGTGCGCGTCCTTTGAGAGTTCAAGGGTATACTTATGCTTAGACTGGTTTAGAAATGAGATTACTATCAACGATAAAACGAATTGTGGATCAAATAACACATCATTCTCATTTGAAAAAATTATATGATATTTAAAACGTCTTGAATCAAAGGGATTTGAATTTAAAATGATAGAATTTATGGTTTTTGAAAAACAACTTATTACTTCTTGTCAAAAAATTATTTTCAAAAGTACTTTAGCTAGGTTTGACAAACACTTCTTTTAATTTGTTATAATATATTCAAAATTGAACTACTATTAGTGTGGTACAAGTTTTAATAACAAAGAGGTACAACTTTGAGTTAAAAATATATATATATAATTCCAAAACTTAACGCATTAGGGGTGTATCTGTTTCATTGTTGCCCGATGTGTCCGGTTCAAACAACCTACGTGATACATGGAAATAATGTTGTTAATAAAGAAAATATTTAGTCCAATTATTTATTAATTGTATACAACCAATTTTTCATGCATTATGTGCGTCAAGCGGTCATCAGGCACATTAATTTACAACCTCTTTTAAGTTTTAAAACCCACATTAGTTTCTTTGTTTATTGTCGTTGTTGGTGTGAGTGTGAGATATAAAGGATAAGATACGGCGTCACATGGACGGCATGACGGATTTCCCAACGCCACCAACACCCGCCACCATATCATCTCCGGCGGCAATCAACGGCGGCGGTATTCACCACCATTCAATGATGCATATGTCCTTCTTCTGGAGCAAAAACGGAGAAATTTTGTTCCCGGGTTGGCCCGGATTGAATTCGGGTATGTACGCTCTGGTGCTGATTTTCATCTTCTTCCTTGCATTTCTGGTCGAGTTTTTATCGAACTCAAATTTCGCCATGAAAGTGTCCGGTCCGGTGGCGGTGGGATTGGTTCAGACCCTGGTTCATACTCTGCGAGCCGGATTGGTTTATATGGTGATGTTGGCGGTGATGTCATTTAACGGCGGTGTGTTTCTGGTGGCGGTGGCCGGTCATGCGATTGGGTTTTTTATTTTTGGGACATCGATTTTTAAGAAGCCGCCGTCACCGCCGATTGCCGGAGATAAAAGTTCAGATCTTTCACCTATGATTTGTGTTTGATTGTGCAATTAGGCTGTATGCATATATAGATTACGAAATCAATGTATTAGCATAAATTAAAATAAGTTTGTGATTACGTTATAATATTTCAGCTTTTTAAAAGTTTATCATTTTCTTTTGGTTAAATAGATTAACTCGATTGGAGATTAAAAATAACCCAGTTCGACTTGATTCTAGATAAATGAACCAAAATTGCAACATCTTAAAAGACGTGAGTTCACTTAACAGCATTTTGAGGCTAGCTAACGCCAATCTTATAGAAATTTCACTAGGAAAATAATTTATCTCGTAGTTTTGGAACAAAAGGTAACATAAAGAGATATACAAGAAAACCTTGTGGACGTAAACACACTAGATTTAGAAAGTTTAAGCAGATGGGTGAAGTGTGTCACTGTATAGACAAAGAAATCGAAAGATGCTTGGTTATATAATTATCCATTCAACAGTATAGCATCTTGGTGTCTAAAATCCAAAAACGTCTAATGCTTTTTGCATTGTAACCAAACGACTTCAAAATTCAAAAACTTAAGTAAATAAATAAACCTAACCTTTGAAATTCACATTAAAAGATAATTTCTATTTGGGATTTCTTGTTGCATAATTTGTTCAATTAAATGTAACATCAAAAATGTAAAAAATAAAGTGAAAGAGCCTGAATATGACCTATTGTAACTATGTTACAAACCAAGTGGATCTTTCTCCAAACCAACGTCTCGAATGAGCTCAAGATCAAATTATGGTGCATGTTGAATGACATCAAAATAAGACGAATGAAGATAGGCAATATTTTGGGATAAAAACATCTGATTTAGATAGATTCAACCAGTTAATATAAAAAAGATGATCGAAGCTAAAAACAACCACCCAAACGAATCTATTTATGTCTAACTACAACATATACCAATCAAAAACCAGAAATTTAAATTGGGGAGAAAGTGATTTCAGGAACAAAGGTGGCACACACCAAGACTTAAACCAAGAAAAACAAATTGAACGTCGTTTGACAATGAGAAAGTAGCACTGTAGAAATAGAAGCATACTTGTAGATGTCACACCCTGTCGGTGGCGGAAACACCGGCGTGACCTCACGATTGTTCAATAGCTCATTGGTTACTAATAATACGTTTCATATATTTAAATATCAAGATTACATTGTCTTACAAATTAAACAT
>WOUH02000036.1:3978973-4000744 GCA_009936405.2 Stevia rebaudiana
TTAGGTACCGGAAGGTTTTCTGATAGTCAACGGCCAAAAGTTGTCGGTCAACTGCCGGAAAACGGCCAGTTGTCACAGATTAGATGGTTAAGATCGTGTGTGAAGCTTAGTGAGGGTCACGGATTGTCTTGGCTTTTAATGTTTTTCGAACCATAGTGTAAAATTCAAAACTTTTGTTAAGAATTTTTTACGTATATAGTCACGGCCTCACTCAGTTTTTTTCAAAAAAATTCCCTGCCCATATATTTTATTGTTTAAGCTACGCCATTAGTTAAGATGTCACACTTGCACGTTCGTGAATCGTGACACAAGTTTGAATCATACCAGCTATTTTGGTATCATTTAGTAGAGTTAGATAGTAGCTTAAAACAACACTTGTATTATAAAGTTCCATAATCCATATTTAAATTATTTTTTTATGGTATCATTGCACATATATTTATTTATTTGAGTAGATAGTAGCTTAAAACCACCTCTGTATTATAAAGTTACATAATCAACATTAAAAAAAATTTATTACTGAATCATTGCACATATATTTTAAATTAGTATGTTGTTAACACTTAAAACAAATAAATGTTTGACAGTTCTATGATTATAAATTATGGTTTAAGTTTTAGAATTATTCTTTGGAAACTTTTTAAATTTAGTTTTTAATTATACAATTAAAAAAAAAGTCAAATTTAAAGTTTGAAAAGAGTTCATATATGACAATTGCAAGGCTTAACAGGTTCAATTCACCTTTAACGTTAGTGACGAAATATATTAATACTTGAAAATTTAGGGAAGAATTTTGTTTAAGGTAGACTGAAACTGTTTAGTGTTACAAACCACATGAATAAAAAGTGTAGTATGAAATCTAAGATAAAATAAAATATATTAAAAAAAAATTAAACTTGTGGTTTTGTCATGTCTCATTAGTCATTATTTAATACAGTTAGATGTGATTTTTAACAACGGGTTCTCATAAAATTTTAACAAAGAAACAGTTTAAAGAATACAATGAGAGACTTTATAATACAAAACGTTACCTTTTATTTTTAAACATATTTAATATATCAAATGGAATGTGAAAGCTCTATCAACTTACTATAGGGATGAATATTTGGTATACCGTACCGTATCATACCCGATACGGTTTATATTTGGTACCGTAATGTTATATTCAGTGTCGGTATCCATTTATTAAAGATATTTGGTATCGTAAGTTTGGTATCAGTACGTGCAACCTTTTAAAGTAGAATATTTGTAATGAGTACTTACCGATGCCGAACAAATACCCGGTTTTCAAGAAGGGAAAATTACCAAAATAATCAAGTTTGACCCAATATTTTTTTTAGCAAAATAGACATGAATCTGATGGCTAAATCCAAATGCTAAATTATGATCAACAACCACTAACATTTTAAACCATACCAATGCGCTGGCTAATTTAGCCAGCGTTTTTTTTCAAAAAGAACCACCAAAAAACTGACATGTGTCATTTACCTTTTTGTCCCCTAAAAAGAAACCTACTTTTCCCTGACCAATCGTTTGCTGACACATAGCACTCCAATGTCCATGGCTAAATTTTTAAAGCACTGGATATTAGCTATTAGATTTAGCCGATACTTTGTTAGCCTGTGATTTTTTAAAATTTATCCCACACTTTATTTTTTTAGCCCACGCTTTATTTAAAATTAGCCACGCTTGTTTCATCAATAAAGCGTGGGCTAAAAAAAATAAAGCGTTGACTAAATTTTAAATATCGCAGGCTAAAAAAGTACCAGCTAAATCTAATGGCTAATAGCAAGTGTTTTTAAAAAAACTTTGACACGATACGATACCGATACGGTACCTATCTAGTGAGTAAAACTTACGACCATACTTCGTAGTTGGCAACTTGGCAATTGGTATCCCAATTAATCCTCCATCTACTGATCACCCCCGCACAATCCGAACCCATCGCCTTCTCCGGTAGGAAAAAACGCGATGACAATCGCGAGTCACACGCTACCGGAAACACTATCCAACTCCTATCCGGACGACCCACATATAACTCTTCACACTCCTCTTAACCCCACCGCACTAGCCAGCGACACCATTGACCAACAATCTCACCGGTCAAAATCCTACTGGCGGTTCAGCAAGCAAGACTTCTTCCCTGAACCCTCGTTTCAAAACCTCACCACTTACAAATCAGCGTTCGTCCAAACCATCCGCCGTCTCCGGGACCGGTGCATAAGCCGGTCAAGCGATGCTACTGAACTCGTTAAACTCAAAAAGCAAAGTGAGAACGAGTTGCAGAAGTGTCTGACATGGATTGACTTAATCTGGCTTGGATTTGGATCTGTTGTTGGTTCCGGTATCTTCACCCTCACCGGACTTGAAGCTCGAGACGACGCCGGACCTTCGATTGTGTTGTCGTACGCTTTATCTGGTTTATCGGCTCTCATTTCTGTTTTTTGCTACACAGAGTTTGCGGTTGAGATTCCGATTGCCGGCGGGTCGTTTTCGTTTCTCCGGATTGAGTTAGGTGATTTCGTCGCGTTTGTTGCTGCTGGTAAGCGATGATTATTAAAAAAAAAAAAAGTAAAGTCAATAATATATACAAATGATAACTTCAGTACTTTAGTTTTGTCTGCGTCAAAAATTTTAGTTTTTGTTTTTATAAATCAAAATATGTATAAATAAAACTTTTACAAAAGCTATTTAAAAAAACAAGAGCTTAGAGCATTCACATTAGAGTCTTTATAATTTATGTGAGTGAGTTCTTTATATTATAGAGATTGATTGAAAGTGGTTGTGAGTAGAGAGATATAAAGAAACTGATGAAACTAGTAAATATAGAGAAATACTGTTCATTAAAGTAAATTGGAGAGAGAAAAAGGTAATAATAAAGATAAAAGAAGTATTATTTAATTGAATAAGAGAGAGAAAAGATAGTGATAAAGGTAAAAAAATTATTAATTAATTGTATAAGAGAGAGAAAAGATACTGATTTTTAGTGAATTATAAAAAAAAAAAATAGAGAACCAAATATAAATGCTCTAACAGAGTTTAAAAGTGTATGCTTGAGGTTCAACGGAGAAGCAAATGAAAAGCGAATTGTTGACTTTTTAGGTTAAATTAGGGTCCATAAAAGAAGATTTAAATCAAATAACGTCAATATCTTTTATGTCTTTTTTTAAATAGTATATCAAATTTTATTATTTTTATTTGTGGGGGTGGAGTGGGTGGTTAGGTTTCTGAAGGGTTTTAAGCTTTTTGGGGGGGTCGGGTGGGGTGACGCTTAGGTTTTTGGAGGCGGGAAAAAGGTTTGACGAGACGGTTTTTATACAAAATATTATGATTTGTTAAATAATCTAACGAAAGCTACATTGTTATAATAGCAGTTTAGCAACACATAGTCATTTAGATTATAAATTTTATTAAACCTTAAATATATTTACTTGTAACACATAAAACATACCCAAACCAAATTGTTCATAAAAAATAGGTCAAATATCACCTCCATTCGAAGTGAAAATTCATACACTACTTACACTTATTAACAAAGAGAACGCATTTGAAGATCACCAAATCGATTTGCCCATTCCGAACAATAGGGATTACGAATGGAGGATTAGGGAAGGAGTCAAGAATAGATGTATTCTAGAGAATAGAGATGACATGTGTACAAGCCTAGTTGGATCCTATGTTACTACTAAATGAAGCCTATGTGTATAGCATGTTTGATTGACACGTGTCCAATAATTGTTGTTTTATTAGGAGTCAAGGATTAATGATTAAAGATAAGAATTACATAACAACGTACAAGGCATAATAGTGTTTTTAACATACGTTTGTTTCAATTTTCATAATCAAACACCGTAATGCACAAGTTTAAATCTTATCATTCAACCGCAACGCATGAGTAATTTTGATTGTTATTCCTAGAACTTGAGTTTGCTTTTGAAAACTTTTTTTCTTTGGTACGTGGGCCATAAATTTATTTTATTCATTGGGCTACTGCTATACTTAAAAAGGCCCAATATAACTCCAAATATGTATTGGTTTATTTTTTCTTGTCTGCTACATTCTCTCTACTCGATTAACAATTAATTTACCCTGGTTCCTTCCTCGATCGTCGGCTAGAATCAACAGCACTCAACTCAAACTCACGTTTAGAAACCAGGAAGATTGAGATCGAAAAGATGACATACGCAGGTATCCAGATGTTCATGGAGAAGTTGAAGCAGCTTATTAACTGCACAGATCATCCATCGATCAACAACGGGACAATTAGACGCAAAACGCCTCAATTCCAACTTCTCTTTAACGATCTTGACTCTATGATCCAAACCCTTTTCATCGACGAACATCAAGATCTACATGATCTCGAAAAGGTTAATGATTTGAAGGAAAGATTCGTATGCGCAGCAGAAGAGGCACAGTATATCGTCGATCTGTTTTTATCAGGTGTTTACTTTAAGAAAAATGATAATGTTAGGAGATCATTCATGTCTGTCGGTTATCGAGTTCTTTCATGTGTTCACATCAGGAACGATGGACAATTGTCTGCATCTACGGACTTTAAACGATCCCTAAATCTTGTTAGGAGATCATTCAAGTCTGTCATGAATGAGTTCATGAGTATGAGAAACGATAACAAGGAGATGAATTCATCTCGAAGAATTGAAAGAACAATTAATAAATCTGTTGCTGCTAGATCAAAGAAAATACTGGATGAAATTGTTGTGGGGTTTGATGATGATTTTAAGGTGATACGAGACAAACTTGTAGAGGATAAAAAGAAGCTTGATGTTGTCTCAATTATTGGTATGGGAGGAATTGGCAAGACTACATTAGCAACAAAAATATTCAATGATGGTTACGTTAAACATCATTTCTATGTGCGTGTATGGGTCACTGTTTCTCAAACATATGATAAACGCCATGTGTTGACGCAAATTCTGGAATCGATTTGTTGTCAGTTAGACCTTGGAGTTGTTGCCGACTCTCGACTTCGTGAATTGGTGCACAAACACTTGATGGGTAAGAGATATTTGATTGTGATTGATGATATTTGGGATGTAGAAACATGGGATTAAGTGAAATTAATCTTCCCCCATACCAATAATGCTAGTCGAATTCTACTCACCAGTCGCGTCACTGACGTTGCGAAGCATGCAACGTCAGATGGACTTGGACTGATTCATCGCCTAGGATGTTTGAACAAAGAAAGAAGTTGGAAGTTGTTGTGTCAGAAGGTGTTCTATGGCGATGAATGCCCTAAATGGTCGATTGCACCTGGAATGCAAATAGTAAAAAATTGTAAAGGGTTACCCCTTGCAGTGTCTGTTATTGCCGGAGTTTTAGCAAAAGAGTCACTAAATGAAGAGTTTTGGGTGGATATTGCTCAGAAGACGGGGTCGTACATTGTTGGTGACCAAAATGGATGCTTGGAAATATTAGGTCTGAGTTACAATCATCTTCCTATTCACTTGAAAGAGTGTTTTCTTTACCTTGGTGGCTTCCCTGAAGACTACAAGTATCAAGTAAAAATGTTGATATGGTTATGGATGGCTGAGGGGTTTATTCAACAAGATGGAAATAAAAGCTTTGAGGAAATTGCAAAGGGTTACTTGATGGATCTAAATGACCGAAATCTTGTGATTGTAGCACATATGAGTAATTCTAACGGAGCTGTTAAAGCTTTTAAAGTGCATGATATTGTTAGGGAACTATGCTTGAGAAAAGCAAAGGAAGAACAATTCATCATTCAAACTGAAAGGCTAACATTATCCGCTCAATCTTCTGATGTTATTACTCAAACGTATAAGCCGGTTCGTATGTTCATAAATAAAGATTCAAATTTATCTAATCTGTCCTCCCAAAACCTTCGATCGGTTTTGTGTTTTAATGATTTAAGACTCGTTCATAAAGACAGTGTAGAGTATCTTTGTTCCTTTGTGCTTCTGAGGGTGTTAGATCTACGGAATTGGGAAATGAAAGAGTTTCCCAAAGGCATGGAGTTGCTAGTTCACTTGAGGTACCTTGCGATTTATAATGCATCAGCAGGTTTCCCGTCATCAGTATGCAATTTATGGAGTCTTCAAACTCTCATTTGTCTTACAAAGAATGGTGACGATATGACTTTACCTAGTAACATATCAGATTTGACAAATCTAGAACATTTGTTAACATATCCTTTTGGTATTCCATTATATGAATTTCATATAATGGAAAGGAAGAGGTATTTGGAATTTCCTTCCATCGAAAAACCAATGAATTTACAAACTTTGTCAAATGTGACGCTGCGTGACGGGGTAAGTAATTTTCAAAAGTATTTTCCTTGCATTAAGACGCTCAAATGTCTCGTTTACGTGAATGATGAAATGGACTTCAAATCTCTCATCTACCTTGAGAAGCTCAAATTAACTGTAGGTGATTTTTTCAATCATCGGCCAACAAGTTGTGGAAACAATCATATTAGCTTCCCAACAACATTAAAAACACTTCACATAATTAAGTGTGCGTTACCCTGGAGCGATATGTCAATCATTCAGTCGTTACCTAATCTCCGGGTTCTTAAACTAGGACACGAGGCCTTTGTTGGAAGCTGTTGGAACACAGAAGAACAAGAGTTTCGACAGCTAAAGTTCTTGAGACTTGAATGGTTAAGTATTGAAGTATGGGAAGCTTATAGTGCAAGCTTCCCGTGTCTCAAACAATTAGAAATTATCAGCTGCTACAATCTTGAAGAGATCCCGCTTGAGATTGGAGACGTACCAACACTTGAGCTTATTAAAATCAAGTCATGTAGGCTCTCTGTTGGTGAATCTGTAAGAAGAATTCAAGAAGACCAACATGATTTCGGAAATTACGACCTGAAGATTGACATCACTGGCGATGTCTCTTTCATTTAAGATTCAAAATCAATGAATGTGGCTAAATTAATTAAGTGTGAAGGGAAGAGAAATTATAAGTGTATTTTGTTAAATTTGGTTGTAGAGAAACTATGACTTTGTTGTTGTATCAGGTTTCAAAACCCATATAAGCTCTTTATAATATAGAAAATAAGCTAAGTTAAACAACAAAAACTATACAAATTTAAAAATCTACATAGATTCTAACTTACAGCAAAGAGTCAATGGGAGTGGTTATTTTCTTTATTTATTTATTTGAATTTTAATCTTTATACGTTTAGAATGTTTTCTATTTAAGCACTTGAAATTAGGTTTCATATCAGTTTTTGGTTTATTATTGAATATAAAGAACTCTGCTCTTGGAACCTTTGGGTTCATATTGAAGTCTTTGATTATCTAATTGTTTTTGAGCCATTTGGTTGCGTAATCTGCGTCATTATTCTAAAACGCTTTCATTTTGGCATTACTTCTCTACCAAATACTGTATGTATACGAACAGTGACACAAAAGTCACAAAACACAACAAAATAATCGCTTTATACTCTCAAGAAATTACATAATTCAAGCCGTCAGACAAACATTCTATTCTTCATGAGGTGATTAAATAACAAAATCCCACGTGGCAGAAACACAAGTGAAGCTGCCCTGTAAAAGAACAATGAGTTTCTATATTATAGATTTGATCCTCTAAAATCAGAAGTAGACTTGATTAACACCTGATAATTAAAGTAGCCAAAAAGATGGAAAAAAAAAACTTACTTGAGAAACAATATTTGTTGCATTGCATCAGGGATTGAAAATACTCGACCCACCAACATCAAATGTAATAAGTATTGAAATACTTGTGATCACAGCAAGCCAAAACAAGACTTGACCTGCAAACAAATTCCAATTGGTCAACATAAAAAAGTCAAAATAAAAACAGTGATGCATAGGTAATCTTGAGATAAAACGATTTTAGGATGTTTTAGTCATCTTGAATATAACAATTATAATTTTTTAAAATCATAGAAAATATCTAATCTTTTTTTTAAATCATAGAAAATATCTATTATGTTTTAAAAATTATAGAAAATATCTATTAAAAAAAAAAAAAAAGTTTACACGTTTTGACCCGTTAGATACCTATTCAACCCGTAGTTTGAATTATTTCTTTCAAGAAAAAAATGTACCAATTACCTCTAGAACCACTCTCAGAATTTGAAATATCGGGTGCTGACGTGGCACCACGGGAAGTCTCTGTTGACTCTGAGTTCTTAACATCAGTAACAGGGTATTTAGCATTACTTGTTTCGGAAGCAACAATCCCTTGAAATTCTTCACTAACAAGTAAAGCTGCTAAAACATCCATGAAAGCTTCTTTATTGGTCCCATTTGAGAAATCATTTACGCGTTGATTATACGTATCTGCAGCTTGTTCTAAAATATCAGATAATTCATCATCTGATGCATCAATATCAGCAATTACAGTCTCTGTTTTTTCATCTTCTTCATCTTCAACATACGCTTTGTATGTGAGTCGAAGAAGAATCTCGCCTGCGTACCCTTTTCTGTATAATCCCCAACCGCCTTTAAGAGACACAATTTTGTCAGTTGGAACTGTGTCTTTTAATGATCCTAAATCAACCTGCATATAACACATTCGCGTTTCAACAGAAGATATAAAAAGTCAAACCACTAGATAAAATCTCTTTATGACTAATAGATAAATATTTAGTGTGTATTCAATAATCAAATTTTTATGTTATATATAATACAGTTTGTATGTTATATATAAATATTTAGGCCTGTAAACGAATCAAATAGTTCATGAACTGTTTGGCGGGAAGTTCGTTTATGTTCACGAACGGACACGAAAAAAAATATTGTGTTCGTTTAATTAAACGAACGAACATGAACACACCTTTTGTTTGTTTATTTTATGTTCAAGAACTCTTCGGTTATGTTCAATTATGTATATTCGTATGTGTTCGTTTATTAATAATGTTCATTTATGTTCGTTTGTGTACATTTAACAATCTATTTTTATTGTTATTTAAAATAATATATAAATATCATTAATATATCAAAGTTTCATATGTCAGTTACGTTCGTTTGAGTATTTATATTGTTCAATTATGTTCATTTGAGTTCATTTATGTTTGTTCGTTTATTTACTTTCGTTCGTGTTCATTTATATTCGTGAACAGTTTCTTTAACTTATTAACGAGCGAACACGAACTGAAGACGAACATGTCCATTTCCATAATAAACGAACACAAACACAAAAATTTTGTTCGTGTTCGTGTTCGGTTAAGTTAAATGACCGCCTATGTTCGGGTTCGTTCGGTTCATTTACAGACCTAAATACAGATGTATAATTATTTTTCTAGGTGGTAAATTATTAAGTAAAAAATACATAAAGTTATTTTTGCAAAAATAAAAAGTTGAGCATAAAAAATATTTAAGAAAATCTGAATAAAAATATTTTTGAAAATAGTTAGAAGCATTAATTTTATGCCAAAAGAAGGCGACAAAAGAGGTTACCTCTCCTGTGCCAACAGTTGTATCTGCAAATCCAAGATTATCTTTTACTTGAATGGTCAATTTCTGTTTTCTAGGGTTTGTAACTAGCATGTAAAAATCCTGCAACAAAAAAGGCACATTTATATCACTTATTTATCATCTTAAAAAAATGGTGATTAAAGTTTTAAAACCTCACCTGATTCCATATGGGCTCACCGGGAGGACCAATAACAGTTGTTTGACTATTCTTTTTGCTGCGTATTACTTGATTTCCCAACCTCAGTATTACATAAGGATCCGTTTTTCCTAAACAAAAAAATAGCAAATTTGTAAATTTTAGAAAATGCATATGATCAATTCAGTCTTGTAGTTGTGAATCATAAAGAGAAACTATCACATGCATACAACTATCATATATTCATATACTAGAAAAAAAAAAACAAGGCAATATTGCCTTCTCAATCTCAAATAAATTAACTTAAAAGTCTGAAGTTGACAACAATCATTTTTGTGTAGCAAATTATAGACAATATTCAAATATATAAAAGAGATTATAAACTACAAGAGGACCTGTTAATTTGATCAACAGTAGGACAAATTGTGATTTAAGACAATTTTTTTCGAAAATGCAACAAATATGTTTCTTTCCCATAACAAGTTAAATTGAAACATTTTTTAGCTATAAAAAAATACCCATATAAATAATTAGTTTGGAAGTACTTATATTTGAATGTTTAAGGCATGAGATATACCAAAGAAGGCATATGAGAGCTTGCGAGCATCGACAATAGTGACTGATAATTCGCCAACAAAATCTTTATTTCCTTCTTGCATTTCTCCTGTTTTGAAATCATTTCTAACTGGACCAACCGCTTTTCCCTTTTGAAAGTCCAATACGATCTTTTTGGGACGAACAAATAACCGTGGTAAATCCTCGGTCAAAAGTTTTGTCAAAAACCTTCAATTTCATATAACATTGAATTAGAAACAGATTATTATCATAGAAATAAATACCAAGAGTAGTTTATAGCTGATATTTATCAAATAAATAGACATTTTAAATCATTAATATTGAGTAATAGGTTTGGGTACTAAGGTTTAAAAGTAACAGTTTTGGGTTTTACGCTTTCAATTTTGTAACGAGTTTTCTGTTAACTTTTTCATTGCGTGAAATGACCAAAATAACCTTTGACTTTGACTACTCAAAAGTCAAAGGGTATTTTGGTCATTTCACCCAAACTTCAAGAAAAACTTAACGAAAGTTAGCCTTAATACCAAAACTTGTTACAAAATTTAAAGCATAAACCCAAACCTGTTACGATAAACCCTTAGTACACAAACTTGTTATTCTTCACAAACCACATGGACCATTTGTGTATTTAAATCTTAAATAAATAACTAAGGTACAAAATATTATGATGGAAACTAAAACAAGAAGAAATATCACTTACATGGAGAGCACAGGAATGGCTAATGTTGTTGCATTTTTACATGCATAAAGAAACAAGTTATAATCAACAAATTTAGTTTAGAGTACGAAATAATAGTTAGTAAATAACAAAAGGCGTACCCATTATATTAAACAAGCGAAACGGTGACAATTCAAATTTTATTTTTGGAAGTGACACAAAAGCCCATGAAACTGCTCCTACCCATGGTTCAGTTGGAATTAACCGCAGTTTAACCCAAAGTTCGCCATCAATGTCAAAATCTCTAATTCCCACGGGCACTTTAATTGGAATAATACCAAATTTTAGTGATAGCATCAAAAGCATGCGGGCCCCACCAGTGTAACGCAGTCCTATTTGGTACCTTAAAACATCAAAACAAGTCAGCAAAAAAAAGTCTAGTCTAATTATCAAACTAATTGAATAAATAAGTTGTCATCAAAGTTCTTGCAAAAAATACTCAAACATCAGTAAAGGAAACAAGAAAAATGTCTTAAATTTGGTTTTCGAAAAAGAAGTTAACTAATGCGAAAAAAATTAAATAACATACATTTTATTCCTTATTGGATGACATATTTATAATTTATCCCCACTTGAAATCCATAACAACCCAGAAAATTTACAAAAATACCCCTGAGATCAGGAAACAAATGAACAACAATCTAGCATATATCATCTAGTTTGCTATATTTTGTTGCTAGTTTTTTATTTCTCATCAAATCAATTTTTCACAACAGCAATAAAGAAGCAGTAAGATGATAACAAAAAGAAAAAAAACTAAAACTTACTGTAAATCATTAACACGGCGAGAAGTTCTGCGTTCAACATTTCTAACTGACAGCGGTTCGTTTCCTAAAGAAAACTGCTTTATTTCAACTCTCTCTACATAATCAGGTTTCTTTAGGTTATCAACAACGGGTTGAAGCAACCCGATAACCCAATTCTCAAGTCCGCCTCTATAAACCTTCCACAACTTCCCAACAACCATATTAACCCACTCAACAGACTCTTTTCTCTGCAAATCTTTTTCAAGAAACAAAGAAAAACTTGTGGGAACTTGTGGCCATGTTCCAGGTGTCCCATCATCGCGTGATTTGTTTCTTTTACGCGATGTCCATAACTTATCAAACACAACCCCAACAAAGAAAAAGAATATGAATAATCCCACAATGTTTCGGTTAATCGGGGGCGAAGGGATTGGGTGTATGACTCCAAGTTGAGTTCGAAGTTTATCTACAATGGGGTCTTCTCTAAAGTTAGTAAAGTTATTGGAAGAACCCAATGGAATTGAAGTTTCAGACAATGAATCATCTGCTTCAACTGATTGGTTTGAAATTCGCGTTCTGATAATGCTTTTAGCCCCTTTTTTGGTGGAATTCACAAACTTTAAGTTCAGATTGTGTTTCGTTTCATCACTTGGAACCACACAAGCTAAAATTAGGGAAAATTTTCTTCTCTTAGAAAACCTGTACTTGCTAATGATGCTATGAGTACTTGATTGGGTTCGATTACATGGGCAATTCGATGACACCCATAAAATTTGTGAAAATTCACAGGTTGCAGATGATGATCGGGAAATCATTAATATGTGTCCAATAACTGACACATACAGGAATTGAAATGAGATACATACGTTCAAGAACCCTAATCTAACCGAAACCCAGTTGAACTAATAGATTAAACTTCAGTAATTTGATGTAAGGATTCAAGAAAGTTCAACAAAAACATAACCTGGATAGTTTCGGGAGCGGATAGATGGGATTGAAATTGCTAAATGTAATAATTTCCATGAATATTGGAGTTTGGGAGATTGAAGAGATACTGTTTTGAGACGCAAAAGGAGATTGGTCCACTGAGAATTCAATAAGTTGACGAGGAAGCATCGTCACGGATTGAGGTTCAGGAGGATGATTTTACCCACATATTAAAATAATAATATATTATTTCAGCAATTTCTTTCTTACAAAAACTAATGGTTAACGGCATTACGGCATATTTCTATGACTCTACGAGTATATTTCCAAAAAACTTAAGACTGATGCTGGGGACATTGGTCTACTTATCATTCATCTTAATTATTTTTTGCTTCATTAAATCTTGATGGTAAGATAATAATATCGTAAAATGTGATGCACATTTAAAATGAATAAGTGGGTATTTGTTTACTAAAGAGTAAGGCCCTATAAAAATAAAACCCACTAGGCCACTAGTAAAGAAGTTCAAATAGACCTGTACGGATAGAAGAAAATGGGTTAAAGTTTGTAAGACAGTTACGCCTACGTGACAAATCATTATTGATAAGAATAAGAACCAAGGAAAAGTGACAATTACATGCCCCCTCAGAAGGACCAACACATTCCATGCAATCTTCAAAGGTATCCCAATTAGAAATGTATAAACACAAGAGAGTTTAGATATCACAAGGTATGCCATCTTCACATTTAAGAACTACATACACTTACACCTTTTTACCATTTTGTGATTTATCCATTAAAACCGGTACTTATTCTCATGCCGGAGAGGTTGATCAAAGGAACCCCCTGCTTGTTGTGTAGGTTAGCCTGAATAATTGAAGTTTCAAGATAATAAGTAGACGATCGTAGATTCATTCATGTTTAATCCGAGTTAATCAATTGATGGGGTTAGATCTTAAATGATGGTTCTAGTCCTCCGTAAACATTTACGCTCTAAAATATCATGAGCATCACAACATCATTATTCTTCCTCTTTTTTCAACTACTTTCAATTACGAAGAAATTCATCTTTCAACTTATCTTTCAATTACGAAGAAATTCATCTCCTGTTTTCAGCCTTAATTTATACAATTATGCATGTTTAAAATTTCCTTTTTTCTTAACATTCTCTATATAACTTTGGATACATAATGTACAACACAAAATAAAAGTGGTAGTCCTCATCCTGCACAATGTCATCACTCTTTGCAAGGACACCAAGGGTGTCATATACAACGGTGGTGTTCCAAGTGGGACAGTTTTCCCCACAAGAGGTGCGGGGATGAGTACATTGTATGATGTTACTATGGTATCATTGTATCAAAGATAGGAGGAGCTATTTTAAGGGAAGGTTTGTCACACATGCACCCATGAATCTATTTAGCAATATATCTATTAAGAAGCAAATAGTAATAAGGCATTTGGCATTGTTAGTTTCAGGCAACTTTAGACGTACAATGAAGGATTTGATATTTTACCAATATATATGAGAAGACATCATATCATATCCGCTATTTCATGTCGATTTGGCCCACAACATCTGAACTCATCAGATTTACCCTTGATACTTTGCCTATGATTACAAGTTGTGTGAAATACATGTTAAATAGTAATCACTGGTCATATCTTCATGCAACTGTCAAAATGATCACAACTGTGACAAGGCTAACAACATATGTTTCACGAAGATTGGACTCATCAAAGTGCTCAGAGATTGAAGTGTTGTCCCCAAAGAAAAAAAAAAGGAGCAAGAAATTTGGCTCGTCAATATACAATAAATCTGTTTAATAAGTGACTAAAGAACATCTTATATACCAAAATTGTCTCCTAAAACCAAATACTAGATGATTATATTTCATTCGTTTATCACCACCAATGCACTAATGATAACATATACTGCTTGTCAAATCGGTGTACTTTCAGAATGATTATTGTTCTATAGAAAGTTAGGGTGAAATTATTTTAAGGAAAGCATCAACTCGCCTTGACGTAATAAGTTATAGTTTTCAACTTTCATTGTCATCTTCAGTTCACTTTAGCCATTCTTTAGAACCCCAAAACAAAAAAAAAGTCACCTATTAAACATAAAGACAACAATATGAAAAGAAAAAAAGTAAAAAAAAAAAAAAAAAGAACAAAAAAAAAATCTTCCTTACATCAAGATTCACCCAAACTAACAAATCTCATATAAAAATCCCAAAAAAGTGTAACTTTGTGAAGCCTAAAAAAATAAGAGCGCAAAAATAACCTTATAACTGAATCCAACCAACTGAATCTTTGCAAGAACTGGCTCAAAACTTTATAGTTTAAAGGACCGCAAAATCAATCTACAAAACCGTTTGTACGGGTGCATGGAGCATCAAGATCGTGACTCGTTTTTGCAAATGACGTCATTTTACACTTTTGTCCTTCGGCTTTGCAAAACGCCCATGATCAAACCCATAACTTCAGACTACATATAATAAATCGTATTGGTTTCTTCAACTCAATCCTAAACATGTAAGGTGGTAAATCATTTTCATTCAATAAAGTAATAATCATAACTTGTGCTTATCTAAAACAGGTCAAATATGGAAATTTTCAGCTTAAAGAACCGGTAAAATGAGATGCATGTTGCTGGAAGTCCATTTTTATTGCATACTACCTCTTAAATCGTCTATATTAAAAAATTTAGAGTATCACAATACCATTATGGTTTTTATAATCATAACTTAAACATTAACTATTTATAAAAATGGACCAAAAGTGTTTCCAAGTCAACCTAACGTCGACATGCTCATTTCAACATGTACTAAAAAATTTACCATTTTCAACCTAAACCTGTTTTGACCGGTTATCCAACATGCCCACCTTGCAAATTCTACCCAAAATATTAAAATAAAAATAAATAAATAAATAAAAATACCTCTAAGCTAGAAACAAAGCTTCCAAGTAGTCATCAATATAAGCAAGGCACGGCCAATGATCGGTTCGGATCCTAACTAGGGTTGAGTTAACCCCAACTTCCATTTGAAAAAGAAGATGAGAAGTTGGAGGAAGAAATATCAAAATATGAAACCGACCCATATTTCTTTTATTAATATGAATATTACTCCCTTTTTCATCTTCTTCTTCATCATATTTAAGATAAAGCGGGCCCTCAGTAGTATGCGGGTCCACAGCAACGACATCAAGACCAGAACCCGAAGCATCGCCATCATTCCAAATAACATCACTTATGATCCCACCATCCTTAACAATATTAATAAGTTCATCACCAATGACATTAACAACAAAATCTGATAAATTCTTCTCAACCGCTTGAATTAAAGACGTTGCTGAAACTTCTAGAAATTTGACAGATCGCGTTCCGTTGACAGCTGTAAAACCTTTACCTCCTTTTAAAAGAAACGCCTCTCTGGCGGTGCTAGATGAACTACTACACGCTTCCCATAACGCGTTAAACAAATTCACATAATATTTAGGTATTTCATCGTTATGAATGTTGTTTGGAATCAAAGGTTTTAGAAACATGTCCTCTATGCCTACAGTAATACTCTGGAGTTGACCACTGATGATTTGACCATTTTCCGCATTTGCTTCTATAAACACATCAACAAGCCCCGGTGTCGGTTCTCTCGGTTGCAATTCAATCAAAACACGCGCACTAAAATTTTCTTCGTTTTCGTCTTCTTGTTCTTCTTCTACAATACCGTTGTTCACAGGAACAATATCTAGTGAATCGGTTTGACTTTGACCGGAAGGAATGTTGTTTTTGGTGGGTCCACCAAGAAGAAACGGTATGCGATAAGGTGAAATTGACCCGAATGGTGCTGAAGAAGAAAACTTGAGAACAGTAGCATATAATGCAGGATGAAGCGCGTCCACCTCAGCAGATCCATTTTTTCCCCATACGCGATTGAACGGTTCAGATTCAAAACTCAAGGTACACAATATTCCAATTTTGATACCCGACATGTGTCTGAAATCAGGAATTAATGAAAAATGTGTCCTCAGTATTTCAACAATTTCTGAAACTTTAGAATCTGTTACGCGTAGGGGTTCTTGTGATTGACTGGGTCCTTCAAGTGCAGGAATAATTGGGATTTCGGTATTATCATCGGACGTTTCCGGTTGTAACGATGCGGTATTATTGTCTGTGATGACTTCCATATTATAGGGCTTTTCACCATTAATGTTGAAGGAAGATAAAGACAAAGACCAAGATTGTTTGACCAATAATGGTATTACACGTTCAAGGTGGATATATGATGAAATATCTTTTGATTTTTTAGAATCATAAGAAAATCGAGGCGATTGAACAGTGAAAAACGGGGTCGAGTGAGAAGATGGAAGCTGATCTTCAGTACTCAGCAAGTGTCTGAGTTTATTTCCTGGTACACAAAGCAGCATTCGCAAGTATATTCTGAAAAATAAATATAAAATAAAAATCAGTTTTAAGTGGTTGTAACTTGTAAGTCAACCTGATCTGTGTAAAGTAATAAAGCATTATCACTAGTCTGGTTGGGATAACTTGTAAACCCACATTTCTTGTGCAAACTCAGAAAACCCATTGTTACATATGTATCAACGTTTTTTTTAGATTCTACATTCAATTTTATGACTTTTGGTGAAAAAATGTAAAAAACACCGACCCAATATTTTTTTTAAATTGTTTTTTATAAAAAATGGATTTTTTTTATAAAAAAACATATGCTACATATGTAAACAGCATATAAACATCATCTAATAAATCATCAGTTACATGTCAAAAAGAAATTTTTTTTTTTTTTGCAAAATTTTGTTTTTAATTCTTCGGCGCTTTTTTTTTATAAAAAGTGACGAAAATACATATAAAACCTACTCTATTAAAAAAAGTTCATATGGTTTTTTAAGGTTTTCTTAACTAAAGTGGGTTTCTAATTTATACATTCCCATCACTAGTCTACAGATTAGAGAAATTTGGTTTTGGGTACCTTGCATTGTCACGGACCTCAAGATCTGGAAAATGAAGGCACGTGAATGCAAGAAGACGTGATAGTCCAGTGAAGATTCTAGAACTTTTGTGATGCATTAAAATGGTTCGACACAGAACCAAAACTTTACTTCCTTGAGACCATGATCTTAATTCTGTATCAAGCCCATGTTTTTCGATAAGAATACTCATGTATTTACCAAGTAGATCTAGCAGTCCACCTGGCGGAACTTTATCATTTTCAGCAATTTTTCCAAAAAGTGGGAAATAAGAACCCAGTCGGTAGTCAACTTTGACTTTTGGAAGCAAATGATTGTCAAATGTCTGAAGCAGTTGTTCGCCTAAAAAGCGGTGCTTGTGACAGCCTAACAAGCGGTTGATGAAAGCTGCCATAACAGGAATTAGTCCCCGTGACTCTAATGTCATACTCACCAGCATCCTCTGCATAATGAAATATGAATGCATAGATATAAGAATACAATACCAATAATTATAATTTTTAATGGAAAATAAAAAATGTTATGAAAACACACTTGCTGCCTCTTTTGAAACAAATGAAACTTTTCTATGAAAACACACTTGGTGCCTCATTGGGTATTAAGGATTGTATCAAGTTTGTGTTCATTTTAATTTTGATATTTATAAATAGGATGATTATTGTTTTTCAAGTGGATTTCCTCATAAACTAAACAAGATTGGTCGCAAGTTGCAACAAAAAGTTTTTGTAGGGACCAGCTTAGCATTTTTTATAATCAAATCCATTTCAAAATTGTAAATTTAACAGTTTTCATTACAAACATGGATAGAGAAACAAACACAAACTAGATATAATTCATGAAATAATCTTTAATCTATATCATTAGTTCAACGTTTAGACCCTCTGATAAACATTCAGGCAGTTTGATCATCATGACCTTTACATGCATCAGTTAGTAGAATGCGTGTGTTGGTATGGTTTTTAATAATATCAAATTATCAACATATAGAGTTGCTAATCATTTAAAAACAGGACAATCCTATGGTTTCAAACTTAGAATAGTGCATATCTTAAGTATAAGTAGTGGAAGAATGTACCAACGAAAGGTCTTATATTGCACATTAGTAAAATTAAGTATATATTACATTACTACCTAATAAAAAAAAGTGGAACATAGCTATGAAAGGTCTTACATTGTACCTCAGTAGCACGGAAGATTGTAGATTCCACAAGAAATCTAGCAGAAGAACCAGCATCAGAATGAGAAGATGCACCTATCAAAAGTTTATGAAATGTGCGAAAAGCAACCGATGTTTCAGTGCTCCATGGAGGCAACCATTTGAAACCAGATACAGACTCAAGAGCATCTTCAAATAGCTTCACAGCAGACCCTTCAGAACCGCCTACATTTGAAACCGTTTCACCATTTGCATCCGCCAACTTATACTTCTCAAGTATAGTCGCGCAATATACAATCAAATCAAGCTTCAATGCTTTTAAAGAAAGTGGATCAAACACAGTTGGGTAAAACCGTAAAGCTGTGTTTAAATATTTCTCTTTAATCACTGTTTTCTTCGACATCACCAGTCCCATGAAACCCAATAACCAGTGAAGTGCAAGCAATCTAAAAACCAAAACATTCTGAGTTTCTCTTGAGATTTGAGAAACACGGCTAATAACATCATTTTCATGCCCACTAAATGCTTCTGGAAACTGTAAATACATCCCTAGATATGCATGACAAAGCAGCATGTCTGATGTATAAAGCAACCCAGAAAACTGTACCTTCAACAAAGAAGCCTGCAACTCTAATGCAACTGCAACTGGCATAATAATTGATATGAACTCAAACAATCCAAAAGGAGTCAAATATTGAGGCCATTCAAGCAAGAAAGACATCACTCTCCTCAATTCCTTAACCGCTAATCCAGAATTTTCTCTCCCCAAATTCCCTCCGGTCAGAAATTGAGGAACATTAAAAGGTATCAATGGAACTGAAGTATTAAGAATCGAGACATTCACCTTTGAAATCACTACACCATGAACCACATTTGCAAGCATCAACACATAGCTTTGAGCCACATGAGTCTTCTCACTTTGACACAATTCCCATAATTGTCCAGCAGTTTCCGATAACAAGCCAGGGCATTCTCTCTCTAACTCACGCAAACACTCACACGCAGCACCGCGCAATTGCCGGTCCAATCCATGGTTCGGGCGGTTCACCACCGTCAACAACACCTCAATTAAGCCCTCGAGTTGACTCGTGTAACTCAGATTAGGCGTTTTACTATCGCAGGAGTTATCGATGGTAGACAATATGAATATAGATGTAACTGATGTGAGGAGCTGTTCTTTGAGTGAATACGTGATTGAAACGCCGTCGACCGGAGAGCTTATAACGGAGCGAAGTGTTTCGAGGAGGCGATTTAGGTTTTGTTCGGTTTCAATATCGAATTCCGGCTCGGTGAAGAAAGTGATGAAGTGTTCTTCAAGGAAGACGATGATGAGGAACTTGAGGTTGAGTGGGAGGTCTTTGCGGAGGATTGAGGCGAGAGAGAGATCGAATAGAGATTGGCCGGTGTAGTTCGATGAGATCCAGCGGTCAAGGCGGGATCCGCCTTGCTGGTGGTCGTCGATTAAGGATTCCCATTCTGGTGGTGTTAGGGGTTTTAACGGCGCCGGCGCCGGTGCCGGAGTGGCGTCCATTTTGGCCGTGCTCAGTACTTTTGCTTTGTTTTGCAGATAGTGTGGATAGATTCCGGAGAATTCACTCTCAATGAGTCAAAGGTAACCCGATCTAGCTTTATCAGAGACAATTTACTCATCAAAGAATATCAAATATACTCGACTTTAACTATGACAATTTTGCCGTTAAATAAAAAAATTAGGCAATCACGAGTCACGACAATCAACTACCATATTAAGTGGATAAATATACAGATCTAGAGTAGGACAATAACATATAATTTTTTATTTATTTATTTATTATTTTTTGAACGGGGGATTATAAATGTGTGTGAATTAGTCGTTGTAAGACTGCCTCCGCAGGTCTCATCCGGTTGAGGTGGAAGAAAGCAAGCGTATGCCAACCAATGGAGAGCTCATTCTCTTTCAAACTCACACCATCATGTCCGAAACTCGTATGTCATCCAGTTGAATAAGTGGTTCCTACCTTTCACATCTCTCTCATTCACGCATATATATAATATCAAATTGGTGTTTAAATTGGATGTATTGTTGAAAAAAGAAAAGTGAATTTTGGAGAGATAGGTGGAAGTCTAATGCGTGAGTTGATGTAGCAAAGCCTAGTCAAGTACTTAGAGAGCTTTTGGCAACTTAAGTTAAGACTAAGATCTACTTAATTAGTTTCTTGTCTAGCAATTGATTTTTTTAAGTTTGGGTATATTTGATATCTTAAAGTTTATTTGGATACATGTGGTATAATAAAGATTTGGAGAAATATATGAAATTCTATAGGAGGTACCAAGTATTTGACTGTCTTTAGTCTTAAAACTTGGAGACCTCCTGCCGTTGAAAATCCAGAAAATGAAAGATTTAACTATAAAGCAAACATGAAGAACCATCTATAGTTTCCATAAACTATATTTTTTGGAAATCCTAAAACTATTAATTTTTTGAATAATCTAGTTTCCATAACAGTAAATATTTTTTATGTATCACTCAATGTGACTAAGTCTTATAAATCCGAATCGTTAATTAGACAATAATAATAGATGTGATATTTTTTTCGTTTATTATTATTTTGCTTGACTTGGGGTGGAGTTGGACATTGTCTTTTCTTGTTTATCTTGTATTCTTGTAGCATCATGAAAACTTATTATCACAAATTACTTTAATCAGTAATTGATAACACCTTATGTATTTCCAACAATCTATCATTTTATGAATGATATACTGTTTTAAAAAGATATAAATTTCATCTATAAAGATATTATTTTTTTATGAGAGAGGGATGGACAATGGAGACGCAGAGTATCATATAGCATATAATGAGAAATGATCAAATAGGAAGAAGATCTTGGCTAAAAACAATAGGAACAAATCTTGGCTATCCATTTACTTAAGAGCATTCACATTAGCTTCTCTATCTCCATCTCGATAAATCACTTAAAATAATAATTGTTTCTCTCTCCTATTCAATTAAATAATATTTTTTAATACCCTTATCATTATTTTTTCTCTCTCATCCACTCACAACTACTTTCCTATTTAATAAAATATTAATTTATTTAAATCACTA
>WOUH02000036.1:4008083-4023598 GCA_009936405.2 Stevia rebaudiana
GATTTTAGGTTGAAGGAAATTTGAATATAATTAAGGATTTAAGAAAAATCTAAATTAGGATTTTGACGGATGTCACATTTATAAGGTCCTCATTAATGCCATCTAACCTGTATCATAGATTTTTACTATATTTTTGGCATTACCGTTTCAAGTTTTTTTACTGCTAGTACATACATTTACTACAAAACATGCAATTT
The DNA here is from genome assembly GCA_009936405.2 of Stevia rebaudiana. Lineage (NCBI taxonomy): Eukaryota > Viridiplantae > Streptophyta > Magnoliopsida > Asterales > Asteraceae > Stevia > Stevia rebaudiana. The sequence continues at coordinate 4,008,281 of WOUH02000036.1, forward strand.
TTTTTCAAATACATACCAAACCATAAAAATTAAACATACAAGTACCAAAACATTAACTAGTTCACTATCTTGTTAAGTTAAACATTAAAAGCATCAAATTAGCTAGTCCATAATATATCATCATTCGTCCCCTCGTTCGTATCATCTCCGTCGCCTTTCTTTGACGCCTTATCCGATGCTATAAATTGTGAGAGTTGTTCTCTAAAACTCGCGTCTTGAAACATATTTGCAAACTGAGCCTACAAATTAAGAGATTACATTATAAGTTAATACTATTTACCAGTCTTAACATACGCCTATCTAAAACATACACCAATCAATACCATTTACCAAATTGGTCAAAAATGACAACTTACCAACTTATCAACATTAAGCCCAATTAGCAATATACCAACATAAACCAAATTTCCCAACACAAATGAAGCTATTTTTACCTGTGTTAATAATGGAGGTGTCTGTTGTTGCTTATGAGGACTCACAGAACTCGACAATGTACATGAAGAAGGTTTTTGCTCAATACCTTTAGTATGTTTGCGTCGAACACCAAACGCCTTTTCACTAACACCAACCATATCGTTTGTTGGTGCAACGTCATCTACAACTAGAACCGCAGGAACTAAACTTTCACCGTGATTGGTCCACTTTGTGTACGTCCGACAGATGCCAAATGCATGCATATGAAATTTCATTTTGATGAAGGGTATTAAGAGAGTATTCTGACATTTTGCACACGCACATCTAACATAGCCTCTGCTGTCGAGATGTTCTTTGCACATCTCGATAAAAGAGGTGAGTCCTTGCTCGTACTCAGGTGATCTACGATTTCGATTGGTAATCCAGGTTTTATCGATCGACATGATCATGCAACTGAAACATAATTTAGACTTTTATCGATAGAGTATTACATGATTCTTTAAGACCAAATGAAACATAACTTAAGCTTTATCAATAGAATATTTACAAGGGGTAGGCTTTTAAACCAGCTTTTTAAATACTATATCTCATATATGAATGTGTATTACATGATTGGTTATTTAGAAAAAAATCAACAACATTTCCCCTTAGCTCCCCTATATATATATATATATATAAATATATACCCGAGGAGCAAAGAGGATATGACAACAGATTCTTTCATAAACAAACAATTATGTAATACACATTCACATCCTAAATGAGATAAAGTATTCAAAAAGCAACTCAAATTAAACGGGGACAACCCGAAATAATTTATAAAATCAATTTCGGGTGAGTATTTCTGAGCTCGTGATGATTAGAATGAAGACAAACAGATCATGATAATTTAGTTAGCTAACGTAATCCTTCGTTTACATAATACAGTTAAAACTTGGTTAATAATATTTTTTAGAAAGTTATTGACATACTTTCCATTCTTATATACTTCACACTAGAATCAAGATGAAACAGTGACCAACATTCCTAATTTCCTATCGAATATGAGTATCTCAATATCAAGTTGCAACAAACAAGTTCCAAACTAATTTAATCGAATATCCACCACAAGCCACCTACTGGAACTTAGAAAAATGAATTTGAAACTAATTAATAAATAACTAATACCTTAATATAAGTTGACCAAATTGAAAACTAAGAACAAAATCAAATACGCTGAGAGAATTCCTCCAAATTCGTTGAAAAAAATCACCAAATTGAATATAAAATATAAAAAATTTGATTTGTATATATCAATATAGAAAACGATAGTGGCATTTATATGTTTCAGATTCACCAAAGCCACAACCATACTTTAAATTTATTTTAACAACCAAGTGAACAATCAACATTCATATGCAACAGATGAATTTAACAGCAGCATCAAGCAAGGTTGAGTGGATTTGAAACTAATTTTACATTAGGGGATTTGAAACTTACTGTCAATTAGGGGATTTGAAGGTAGAAGCAGTGGTTGGTTGTGTCAGTAGCGCCGGCGGTCAAGGAGTGGTGGTGCAGCAGTGGCGATGGTTCACCAGCGGTCACTGAGTGGTGGTGAAGGTTGCGCTGGTGGCTATTGCGAGCAGTACTGGTGGTGAGAAGTGATCAACGACGAGGAGCAGTGGTGGTGGCGAGGAGCGGTGATGGTCGGAACGATCTACATAGGGAAATTTTGGGGAGGAGATGTATGGAAGGAAAGAGTAAAGTGAAGTTTTTGGGAAGAAAAATTCCCGCTCAATGAAAATCTTTTAGCGGCGACTGCAAGCAATAGCGGGGACACATAAATACATAATCATCGTCGTCGGCCAGCACCATCAAACCACCGTCGGTTGCCATCGTCATTCGACGGTGGGGATTTGATCGGAGTTAGAACGTGGTGGCTGGTGGTGTGGTGCTGTGTTTTCTTTTTTTTTTTTTTTATCGGAGATTAGAACGATTTCAATTTGCCAATTTCAAAGTTTATCTGAATTATTGTTTAAAAGATTAAATCAATTAAATTAACTAATGAGCTGGAGAATAACTGATATGGAAGTAATTGGCTGAAACCAGAAACTAGAGGAACGCATACTGAACAAACGATGTGTTGTGGATTGAGGGTGGTAGTGGCACCAAGTGATCAAACCATGTAGACCCAAATTACAATTTATTTAACCATGAATATCAACTTAGTATTATGATATTTTTATAACAATCCTTCGTGCGTGTATGTATTCTCTCCAATTTGTGGATTCAAGGTGACAACGACCCCAAATCACAGTGACACAAATTGCAACTTATTTAACCATGAATGTTAACTTAATTTTATGATACTTTTATTATAATCCTCTCTGCGTGTATATATTCTCTCTGTAGCGAGACCATGTGTGAGATATTATCACAATAATCGTAGTTGCGACCCAAAACTAAAAATCAATGAAGATGATATCCAACCAACGCCTGAAAAATTTGATGACCAATGGAAAATAAGCTAATTGTCTGGAAATACGCAACCAACGTATAAAATGGTTTTAGATTATTAAGAGTAGGCTAATGAGATTCTACGTTTTTTTTTTGTTTTGTTTTTGTTTTGTAAGTCTCTGTAAGTATGATTGCATGAGTGAGTTTGTAATTGTATAGCTTTATTCACATTGGTGAGTTTAAATAATTGTGTATATGTACTTTGAATTTCATGGTAGGAAGGAGTGTGTAGTTATTAATTGCTTACTCACCTAAGAAGGAAAGAACGTTTTTAAACATGTGTGGTTCGAATAATGTTTTAAACTAGTGAAAGCGAGATAAATGTGTTGTCATGTGTTTTTTAGTGTGAGTGTGTAGAGTCTATGTAATATAAGATAGTTGGAAATCTACTTTGGTGGCGAACATTTTGGTTTGTCCAATATAACGATTTCATTCTAAATTTGGTTTTTTTATTTAGATTGTTTCGTTTTTATCTCACTTTCCTGCATTCCTTTAATCATTGTCGTTTACCTTTGCTAAATGTCCCTCATGCGATGGGCATTTCTGTTTAACTTAAAATGAACCATAACGTACGCGCCATAACAATATTCAATGATGAGAACAAAAACATTAAACTTCAATTTGTAAGATCATTCATATAAGAGACGATGATAGAGATAGATGAAGAAAGTAGACAATTTTATCAATAAATAGTGAATGAGAAGATAGCAGCGTTTATTGGGTATTGTGAAAGAAAGGGCACAACTAAATGCAAGAGGAAATAAACAAAAATATCCCTCGCATGAGGAGCACGTGAGTGAAGAAAAACGAGAGTCACGGATGAGTAGATGTCCTTAAGAGAAACTAGGAAAATCGCAAACGGAAAACCAAAGTTTAAATTTGAAGCGAAAAAGTTATTTTGATCAAAGAAATTGAACTTAAGTTAAATTTAACTCTAAAAGACAAACAAGTTGGAGGACCATATTTATAAATTATTCAAAATGGTTTCTCTTTAAGCTCCGATGGTAGTCCACTCCCAATTCAAAATAGAAAACGCTCCATTCGTCATTCACTTTGAATCTCAAATTCGATTTCTTCTCCAACGAAATTAGAATCCATGGAGGGCGATGAATCTAAATGCGACGGTGAAGGAGCAGTGTTAAAAGGAGTTCCGGCGTACGGCGGCAAATACATTCATTACACCGTACTTGGAAACCTATTTGAGGTTTCTTCCAAGTACGTTCCTCCGATTCAACCTGTCGGCCGTGGTGCTTACGGAATCGTTTGGTAATCAGTTCTCGTTTATCCTTGTTTTGCTTTTTTCATGTTGAATTTATAAGGATTAGTGTTGCGATTAGATGTATTGGTAGCTTTTGTCAGCTGAAAATTGAAACATTTTGGGAGCTTATAGTTTGATTTGAGGTCTGCTATTAGTCTAATGCTCAAATATTGTGAATCGAAATCAATACCTGGATACTGGTTGTTAATTTTCTAAAAATGGGAATTTAGAGATCTAACATATGAAATTTGGAATCAAAACAAGTTCAAGTTCATCATTTGTGCTATCACTGAAAAAAAGTTAGCTCAATAGTGAGCTCATCTTTTAATCACATAATTTAATCGTCTGTTACTGTTTACCTGTTGTAGCTGTGCTAAAAATTCTGAAACTAAGGAAGAGGTTGCAATCAAGAAAATTGGGAATGCATTTGATAATAATATTGATGCCAAGAGGACTTTACGGGAAATCAAACTCCTCTGTCATATGGATCATGAGAATGTATGTACAATAATATCTGATTATTCCCACATAGATTACAACTTATTTGTTCAATCTCATATACTCTGTTGCATATATTTTTGTTTATCAATGCTATCATCTTAATGCTAATTGTACATTTTTAATACACACATACTTTGTAGGTTATCAAAATTAAGGACATCATTCGTCCACCAGATAAAAAGAAGTTTAATGATGTTTACATTGTCTACGAGTTAATGGATACCGATCTACATCAGATCATTCGATCTCCTCAAGCATTAACAGACGACCACTGTCAGGTAAATAAATATACACATTTCTCACTTTCTCCTATTTTTCTAAGTTATTTATATCCATATATCTATCTATTTACTTATCTTGAAATGAACTGCTAATGTTGCTGATGATTGCATTGCATATGACAGTACTTTCTATACCAATTACTACGCGGGTTAAAGTACGTACACTCTGCAAATGTATTGCACCGCGATCTGAAACCAAGCAACTTGCTTCTGAATGCAAATTGTGATCTAAAGATTTGTGACTTTGGGCTTGCAAGAACAACATCTGAGACCGATTTCATGACCGAATACGTTGTGACCAGATGGTATAGAGCCCCTGAGTTGTTGCTTAACTGCTCAGAGTATACAGCAGCCATTGATATGTGGTCAGTTGGTTGCATTTTAATGGAGATTGCTTTGAGGGAACCTTTGTTTCCTGGTAAAGATTATGTTCAGCAGTTGATTCTTATAACCGAGGTATTGTATATCTTCGACTTTGACCATTTTTTATCAACTTAAGAGTTAATTACACAAATGGCCCCTATGCATTGTGGAAAATAACAGGTTTAATACTAAGGGTTTAGGTATTATGCTTTCAGTTTTATAACGAGTTTGGGTGTTAAAGGCTTAAAGCTAACTCTTGTTAAGTTGTCTGTTAAATTTAGGATGACGTGACCAAAATGACTTTTTGAAATTTTGAATTGTTAAAGTCGAAGGGCATTTTGGTCATTTTACTTTGATTTAACGGAAGTTAGGCTTAATACCAAAATCGTTACAAATTTGAAAGAATAAAACTCAAACCTGTTAGGGGTCTGTTACTTTAAACCCTTAGTACCCAAACCTGTAACTTTTTGTAAACTACATGGACCATTTCTGTATTTTTAACTCTCAACTTAATATCAATAATGCATACAATCTCTTAATTCATTAGCTGATATTTAAATTGTAATTTCGATCGTATCATTTTCTTAATCATAATTAATGTGTTGAGTCTCCTTAATGCATACAGCTTTTAGGTTCACCAGATGATTCGAATCTTGGATTTTTAAGAAGCGATAATGCTCGAAAGTATGTCAAACAGCTTCCTCGTGTCCCAACAAAAAAATTTCAACACAAGTTCCCAAAAGTATCACCTCTGGTGTTGGATCTTGCAGAGAAAATGTTAGTTTTTGATCCATCAAAACGCATAACTGGTAAGACTTCTAATATCATTTGAAAATGACCATAAAACAAGTAAACAACTATTTTGAATCTTGATTTCTGATTCAGTTTGCACTTTCTTAACATGATCTTTAAGTTGAAGAAGCTCTCAATCACCCGTTCTTGCAAAGTCTACATGAGATAAACGAGGAACCAACTTGTTCATTGCCTTTTTCGTTTGATTTTGAGCAAGCATCTTTAAGTGAGGATGATGTGAAAGATCTAATATGGAAAGAAACTTTGAAGTTTAATCCAGATAGTGAGGGTGAAGTGGCTGAGTCAACTCAGTTTCCAAAATCTGTGATTTGTCAGGGTGATGACTGATTGGTATGATCTTTAGATTTTTATTTGAACTTGCATATGATATTTTCAATCCATTTATATTAATAATATGATTGGGTGCTTTCGTTCTCAAACGGGTCAAATGGGTTATTTTTTTTAGTCTGTAAAGCTAATGTAACAAATTTTTTTTTGAAGGGAAATAAAAGATGCCAATGAAGATATTCTCTATTTTTTTTTTGGCAAATCGTGAGAATAACGTGTTGTGGTTTGTAATTTGTGCATTAAGAGTTTTATATCCATATGATCTATTTCTTTTATTGTTCATGTATTTGAACAAGTAGATTAAATTTGTTAATTTGGTTTCAGAAGTTTCCACAAGATTGGTTATAAGTCCAACTGTAAGCATAAAAAACCATTGATACATTCGGGTCCACTTACACTAATTATTATTAAAATCATGACAAATAAAACAGTTTTATTAACAATAATTCAGCAATCCAAATGTAACCCACGAACCTTAGATCACCGTTTACATAAATCAGTAACAATAAATGATGGATTTTCCGACAATCACATAGACACATATTTGTAGAAATACAAAAGACACATTGAAAAACGTCTTTTTATTATTGTGGCTTTGTAAAAGTAAACTAGAAAATACAAAAATTTGCACACATTGTACTAAATTAAGTGTTATAATTAAAACTTAATGACTTGCTTAGGCTGACTCCCATGTTTTCCAAGAGCCTTATCTAAGGCTGTGTGAAATTCACTAAAAGGAGTAATCTCCATACTGCAAAATCAACATATTTTATTAGCATCAATATCTATACAAAATTATATAAATAAATGGCTTACTCGTATTTCAATTTTCCTTCACGAATTAAGCGCAAAAGATAACCTATAGTTTCTCTGCAAGCTTCTGTTTTATTTGAATCTATCCATTTCTGCAACCAAAATCCTTTCAAAGAAAGCTCCTACAATATAGTTTTTGTAAGAATAAACATACAAATTTGAAACAAATTTAATAAGCATAAAGTCAATATATGATAAAAATGGTTTAAGAAATAACAATTAACATACTTTAAATATAAAAGATGAAGTTGATACAGTTATAGGCTTTTTAGCCATACCGCCATAAGTCACCATCGTTCCACCCTGCCTGAAACCATTATTAGTATTTAAATTAAAGAAACATCTTTAAAGTTTAAACTAATTAAAAATATATCAAACATAATCTCACCTTAAAAATTTGAACTAATTAAAAATATATCAAACATAATCTCACCTTAAAAATTTGAGAACCAGAGAAGCTGCATTACCACCAACACAATTAAACCCTAGAGCAGGTTCAGGTACATCACCCTGTAACATAAATGATAAGTGTAAGCAAGTGAAGTCGGTTTCTTTACAAAACAACAAAAATAAAATAAAAATAAAAAAATAAAAAAAATTGAAGTTGATTTCTGTTAAGATTATACCAAAAAACTCTTGACATTTTTCACATCCAGCTGGCTTTCAGTAAACACTTGATCAGCACCAAGTTTTTTAAGCTTCACTTTCGCTTCATCTGACCCACTTCTGCAAGCGAGCAAAATCCATAAAAAAGCAGTTAAAACAGTTTTTTTTTTTGTTGCTAGTGGTAAGATTAAAACGAAAGATAGTTTATTAACCTGTCTCTAATAATATTGATGGTATGAATGCCACGAAGTTTGGCAAGCTGGATGACACATTGTCCAACCATACTGGTTGCTCCATTTTGCACAATTGCATCCCCTAATCATGAAAAACAAGAATTAATTAAAAAAAGCACACTAGAATTTGCAAATTAATAATCACCAGAAATTGTAGCACCTGATTTGAGGTCAATGTAGTCCTCCATCATCCTTAACGCGGTCAATGGATTAATAGTAACTGTGGCAGCATATTCCACTGGTGTATTTCTATCAAATTTGTGCCAAAAACTTTTATCTTTAACAACATGTGTCTGCCATGTTCCTAATAAGAAATTATTTTGCAATTAGTGATCAACATAGAGTTTATAACATTAGGTCATATTGTAATCTATTTATAGGTTTGAGATTGGAATATGTTGGAAGCATATAATCAAGAAATTGGAAAAGTCAAACTAGGTGGCAAACATAAAAGTCAAACTGCTGTAAAAAGTCAAAATTTGGTAGTTATTTAAGTTAGTTAATTAACTGACATATAGGCAGTTATTTAACTGTATTGTAACCGAATTTGAAGGGTATAAATACCCCTCATATGCACCGAATTTCTGTAGAACAAATATATTTTGTAATTTGCCTCTCAATTTCGTGTTTGACTTTTTCTGATCAAACTGCACATTTGTGCAGAATCAATATGTGTTCAATCCAATTATAATTTCTGATCCTATTAATCCTGTGGACTCGACAGAATAATGGGATCAAGGAATTATACCAACTGAAAATACAATTTAAAGGGAAACACTTATATAAGAAGAATCAAAACACGCGATAGCAAGAGTTTACCAGATGATGGTGGAGATGCCATAACCAAATCACCTGGAGAAAGACCTTCAACTGCTGAACCTACAGAGTGAATTTCCCCAACACCCTCGTATCCTCCGACAGCTGGCACCGGTGGTCTCACAGGGTACACACCTGCAAGATAATATTCAAGACCAATGCGCGTATATCTCAACAATCAAATGTATAATATAATTACAATAATAAGAAATTACTGAAATCCAATTTCAATAATGAGAAATTTTCAGTGATCTTGAAATCTAGACCACACTTGTATGGCAATTTAAGGAACATATACATTACATAACAGGAATTTGTTATCACATGTCATCATCCACTGATCCGTTTGCTGGAAATATGAATTTCATACACCTACAACGAATATTAACAATAAATGGACCGATTAATAGAAACGATTTCAAACCTTCAATTCTGTTAATGTCGGATGGATTGATCGGAGAAGCGAGCATTTTAACACACACGTCGTTTGCTTTAATTTCAACCGGCGGAAGTTCGATTATTCTGCATACAAGTTTAATAAACTCAAAACTTTGTTAATTGAGCAGTAACAGAAGCCAGATTGGTAAGAAAGAATACGACTTCGTTACAGTATCCGGAGGACCGTGATTCTCGTAGAAGACGGCTTTAGACGGCGGTGACATGAGGGTGGAAAATGCCCTAACTCTGCCGGAAGTACGAACGCAGGGGCGGAGGAAATGCGCGAGTGCCGACGTTTCATGGATAGCTTTTAGCGTGATAAACCTCGCATACGCCATGACTGATCGAGCTCAATTCTGCAATTTAGGGTTTAATATGAGTTTTGATCATCGGAACCACATCTTAACCTGTTAGACATTTTTGTTACAGGAAATCTTCGGGTTTGGTACATATGGTAAAATTGTTTTTTATATAGGTCATGTTTACATGCGGATCATAAATTATTGTGAGGATTATGGTTGGTGATGATTTTGGCATGATTAATTATTATTTAATCAAGTAGTTACGATTTGGTAAAATATGTAAGATACTCTAAATTGATTCGCACATTATAAATTAAAAGCATGAAGCATGAAAAAGGAGATCATGAACGAAATCAATCTAATTATGGTTGATTTTCTGATTTTAGAGGTACAATACAAAGTTTGATTACATACACGGTGTATACCAAAAGCAAAAGTAAGAAAACACGTTTTGCTACAATGTTTGTTCTCAAAGCTTGTGATGAATCTATTTTGGACGTGGAAAACATTTGAATCTTCTGAGGCTCAATTCAGCAGGCATTGATCTTTATTCCCCATGACATAAATACATGATGAGGGGACAATACATCTATGAGAAACTAGAGTACATTTCTAGTAATCTACAACTCAATAACCTCATTTGCTTTACAATTACCAACCCATAAGTATAAAATTCCTTTGTTATTAGCAGGCAAGACCCTACAACAATCCCTTCTTGGTGCCTACAACAAACAAAAGAATCAATTGTAAACGCGTTGTTCACACGAGAAACGAATTTGAAAGAAAACATAGCGAAAAGGGTACCTTTGCCCACCGATTACTATCTTTCTTTTTCAAGACGACAATTGTATCGATTGTTTCAGGCGATTCCATCTCCCATTTGCAATGCGGGTATCGTTCTCTATGAAGAGTATAAATCCCAATAATCTTACCTCTAGCTTTATCATACCTAGTTGAACTCATGTAATAAACATAAGGCTTCTGGCATGGATTCCTTGTAACGGGTCTAGTATTGAACGCATACGCGGTATAATCAAGCCTCCTGTACCAATTTAGGAACGTGCGGGTTGGTGTCTCGAGCTCTCTTGGAGACAGGATACCGCGTACAATTTGGATCGCGAAACCCCATGATACCAAAATGGACCATTCTCTTTTCTTGTCATAACATATGGATTGTTGTATGATACTTGCGGAATCATATTTAGCGGATTCTAGCAAGTGTTTTATACCTTGGGCTCTAGGCATCCCGGGGAATATTGGGTCCACTACATCAAGATGGTGGAGTGAAACTAATGGAGTTACTGGATGGGCTGCTAATAGGCCCAATAGATTTCCATGCACATCATACTACACATGTAGTAAAGTAAATCATGATTAGTAAACCAGAGCTTATAAGTTTCTATACGGAAAATATCATAGGTAGCATAATGAGCAAGTTGGATAATAACTCAAAAGAGTTTCATCTAAATATGAGTAATTAGTTTAGGAAAGTATCAAAAGAGACTTTTTGATCAAGAAATTCACCGATATATACGTTGACTTTAGGCGGTGGAACTATAAACACGACACTAACATGTAGGAGTCTGATTCAACCTTTTTGGAGGCCCTAAATGAAAAAAAATTGTGCTCCTTTTACGAAATGATTTTAGAAACCTTAAGCGTAAAGCCTAATTTTATATAAATAGATAATACGCATATAAAATATTTTTAAAACTTGGAGGCCCTAAAAAATTGGGGCCCAAAGCTCTTGCTTATCTTCACTCTCAATTGAGGTGCCCTGCATTAGACACATCAGTTGGTTAGGGTGAGGGTCACCCTGACTGATCATTTGTCAGTCATACGTTAAACGGTTGTGTTGCGAAAACTGACTAAATTAGTTAATTTGTGCTGTAACAAAATTTGACTAAATTAGTTAATTTGTGCTGTAACAAAATTTAGGTCTTCTATAAATATTCTTATTTCTAAACATAATCCTAAATCAATTCAAATATTCCTAATTAAATGGGTAAATCTAACCTGATGAAACCCTAGTTCTTTGGTGAGAGGGACATTAAGTTCAGCCATACAAGCATGCATCCTATCATCACTTCCATAATAACCAGGATATCTTTGAAGACACCGATCCTGCATCTTCTCCAACTCCACCGCCAACGGATAACTAATCGCAAACCCACCGCCACCAAACGCCATCCCATACGAGAACAACATGTTCTGAAAATGACTTTCCGACGTCGATCCAATATAATAAAACTGATTATGATCATATTTAGACAAAACCCTCACTAAATTCTCAACGACGAACACAGTGTCATCATCTCCCATAACAAACCACCGCACATCTTCCAATCCTAACCGCAACATTTCCGATACCACCCTTGATATCCGTATGGCGGATCTATCGCCATTTGGGTTCGTGTATGGAAACTTTGAGGTGTCCTTAGAGATGTGCATATCGGGTAGGTTTTCGTGTTTGGTGGTTCTTACCGGTTTATCTAGCCAAACCGCCCCGCGGGTCTCCCCGCTCTGCCACCATAGCTTTAGATACTCTTTCCGGATCCGCCATAGTCTAGATGACGCTGCAATGCCAAACGCAATGTGTTTGAGCTCAGTGTCGAACCGAAGCACGCTGGTGTTGGATTGGAGGTTTTCGGTGGTCGAGAGGCAGTGGTTATCGGGATCTTGGCAGTCGGTTTTGGCGGTTTTTGTGGTGGTTTTGGTGGTGATGGTAGGGGCAGGTTCAAAGAGGATGGTGGAATAGTAGATGATGTAGAGGAAAAGTAAGGACAAGAAGAGCCAGGAGACGGCGGTGTGGATGGTTGGGAGGTTAGAATGATGGCGGTGTTGGGTGGCGGTGGTGGTGGCGGAGGTTGGTGCCATTACGGTGGTGGTTATGGTTGGGTGGCATACCCATTGCTATTGCTGATTTGAAACGTTAGTGTGATGTTTTGAGGAAAGGTATATGTGCATGAAAAAGTTGAGTGGAGAGAATGGTTTGGAAGGTGAGTGATGTTCGGATGTTGTGAGGGAGATAATTAGAGATTTGTTACAAACTTTGTAATTACCGTTCACAAAATATAGGGTCCGATAATTTTGTTTGTAACAAAATCCATATAATACAACCAAACGATACGCCGATTACTAAGGTTAATCACGGGTTGGGAAGTGAACCGAAGGGGATCACATCCCGTTCCAATTACATTGATGACTTAATGGTTTTGGGGTTCGATATTAATGGCTAAAGCGTTTACATAAAATAAGTCGTAATCTCAAATATTTACTAGTTTGTATCCACATGCTACAGTTTACATTAGTTAAAATGACACTTAGACGTCATCATGTAGGCAAAAATATTAAAAGCATTCAAAAATGTAGTGTTTTTAACTAATTGCAATTATGACTTAAACAATTTTTTACTTACTTAATATTTTATTAGTCAATGAACATAATAGTTTAAATTATAAATTACACAATACTATACTATAACATGTTAAGAAAATAAAATAACTACTCGTTGGCATGATAGTTGGAACGGAGTTCGCTCTTCCTTTGCTCGAATATAGCATGATCTTCAGGTGGTAAATGACATGTCTTTTTCAAGAAAAACATAGTTGTTATTGATTTGGTGTTTCTTTCTAAACTCGAGATCAATTTTAGAATCCTAGCTTTGTGTGATCCTATATCGTGGTTCATTGTAGTCGGGGTAGATGAAGAGGATTGAGCCTTAGACTTTTCTTTATCTCTACCGATAAGGCGAATCGGTTCTTCGGTGATATCAAAATCAAGCTCGTCGTCTGTGCCATTCATATTTATTTGGGAATGAGCATCCGAGTACGTAGCTATGAGATGAGTTTGTTTGGTTGGGACTCAAGCGTCGGTTGAGATGAGAAGTCAGTTCTTTGTTATGTTTGAGGTCTCGGGTATGCATTGAGAAGGAAACAAGAAGCCTGGTCTTTGTTGTGGTTGGATCTCGGGTATCCATTGAGAAGGAAATAAGAACTCAGGTCTTGGTTGTGGGGTTATAGGTATAGGTCGGTACTATTGTGTGCAGTGGCGGATCTTGGGAAAAACTGAGGCATGGACGGGTTTATGGGTAAAAAGTTTTTCCTAACGCTACGTTTCAAATCAACGGTTCGGGTCAACAGTTCGAGTCGGGTTGGGACAACGTTACTAAAGTAATGGGCTATTGGGCTGGATATTTTATATAGGTATGGGCTTTGGGTTTCGAATTGAGTATTTAATTATAAGTCCAAAACCTTAAATACCCAAATAAATATCCCTTCTTTATGCACTTGGGTTTTTTTGCCAACCATATGTTTAATAAATAAAAAATATTTTGGAGCCGGAGCGAAATTAACCTTAAATTTTTTTTACGGCAAGGCGAGATTATATATAATTTTTCTTTTGAATCAACGGGGTACCAAATACGTAGTTCTGGAGAAAAACGATGCAGGGGCGGTCGCCCCGCCTGAGCTTTACTAAGATTCGCCCCTGATTGTGTGCGTGCTTGCGTTGTAGTAGTACGGGTACGTTGTTGTGGTCATTCACGGCAAGTATATTTACATAAAGCGGGTTTTATTTTTTGAGTCGAAACCATTCATCAAGGGGATGTTCTGGTTGTTTCGGTTCATGAATCATGATTGCAATAAAGATGTAGAGAATTTTAGTTGGGTACTTTTTTGGTATTGTGAAAATGATTAATGTTTTTGGTGATAAATTCCAACCAGTCTACTATTTAAACAATTCAAATGTTGGTAGGTTGATAAATTTGAAATGTAGTGTTTTTTTTACGTTCAATTTTGAAGTTCAATTTGATGGAGTAGTGGTTCTTAGCGCCTCCATTTTAACTTTGGCGCATGGATTCTTATTCCACTACATCCAGCTCATTCCCATGATACAATGAAGCAACATATGTAGAATCATCTGTCGACAACATTGCTTTCGGTGGTGATACGTTGATTGAACTTCTAAGTGCACAAAGATTATAAGTAACTATAGAATTTTGATTAGATCCTAACACGATTGTTTAGGCATCTTGTTAGGGGTATTTCATGATACCCCAACAAAAAATTATAAAATGAACTTTAAGTTTTGCTAATAGCTAGAATTTGGTAAAATGCCGAGCTGAAACATAGATAGAAGAGAGACTTGAAAGGAAAAGAATCTACCTCTAATAAAAGAGGAACATAAATGTCATGTGGCATTCTCTCAATTTTTTAAGAGTTTTTTAATTATTTAAATTAACTAAATTAAGAATTTGAATTGTTTTATACTTCTTATTCTATTTTAAATTATAAAATATATTTAAATTTCAAAATAATTTAAATTTGTTATTATCTAATTAAATATTTATCTTATTTATTTAAAAAAGTAAACTGCACTTTTTATCCTTGATGTTTGTAATAATTAACAGTTTAGTCCATCGTTAATAGGAACGGTACCTAAAGTTTCAAGTCTTAGCAATTTTCGTCCATAACGTTTCGAGTCTTAAACTTTTCTTTCTCTAACATTTCAAGTCTTATCAGTTTTCGTCTCTAACATTTCAAGTCTTAAACATTTTCATTCCTAATGTTTCAAATCTTAACAGTTTTCGTCCCTAACGTTTCACGTCTTAACAGTTTTCGTCTCTTGCAAATTTCAAAGAGGAAAACCGTGCTTAC
>WOUH02000036.1:4030012-4043501 GCA_009936405.2 Stevia rebaudiana
AGAAAAACTTTTGAACGGCCACTGCTAACGTCAAAGCCCCCTACTTTAAAACAGTTGTTTGAGGATTCATCGTACGATCGTTAAAGGTTTGAGTTTTTTCGTCAAACACTCATTTGAGTTTTGGAGATGGCATAGGATTATTTGGGCCCTTTCGTCGTAAAAGGCAGTTGTAGACACTAGACACCCCTTTGTATAGTAGTATCCATCCTTATTACCAACATATATTTACTAACAAAAAAATTAGTTTTTTTATTCTTTCAAGAAGTGAATCACGGCGTACGGTCTGAATCTAGCCAAACACTCTTGTCTTTACGTGAAGCTTATCCACCCATCACTATCTGTTATAGACTTCAAACAAGAACCAAGAAACAATAAATTATATATTATTCATCATAATTGTTGATTGAATCATTTCAACGTTAGATTCTATGGTCTAAACTTAATACACTCAACGTCAATCCAAAATGTTCCAGTCTTTATTAGTCATGGATCTACCGCCTATACAGGTTCTACCAACAATATAACATTAATATCTCTGGATATAACTAGGAGTTTTTTTTGTACTAAATGCTAAATTCAGCAATATAAAATACGTACATCAGTACCCCAAGACTATATCTTTAATTATCATATACCAAAAACAGCAAATATACATATATATAATCTGCTCTATTACCTCTAAATATTGATCTTCATAGTTATTGAACGCATGAAGTTTTATATTGTTTTCATGGCCACAATCTTTATGCTCCTTATATCATCATGCAATGGTAAGCTTAATTCACATCATGGTGCCTCTATGATTATTATAATTCGTTACAAAAAAGCTAAAAAAAACACCACAAACCTACTATTCAGACACCATGTGTCATACGGCGTGTATGATATGTTTTGATTCACATTAGAATAACCTATGTGACCATTAACACATTCATACGGTCTATATCTATATATATATAAGTTAGTTGGTTTTTAGAACTAATAATCGCGTATTTTGTTAATTGTACAGCTGCTAATTCGAATCTTTTCCGAGAGTACATTGGTGCTGAATCTGATACAGTTAAGTTATCGGATATGCCAATAAACTCAAAAGTTGAAGTACATTTCATCTTAGCATTTGCTATTGATTATACTTATGATAAACACTCATCACCAACAAATGGAAAATTTAATGTATTTTGGGAAACCAAACATTTGGGTCCTTTAGATATATCAGCAATTAAATCCAAGAACCCAAACGTCAAAGTGGCAGTTAGTTTGGGTGGAGATAGTGTTGGTAATGATAATAATAAGGTCTATTTTTCTCCAAAATCCATTAACTCGTGGGTTCAAAACGCGGTTAATTCATTAACTAGTATGATCAAGGAATACAATTTGGATGGTATAGATATTGATTATGAACACTTTAGATCAAATGAAGAAACTTTTGTCGAATGTATAGGACGCGTTATAACAATTCTAAAGCAAAAACAAGCCATCAAATTTGCTTCTATCGCGCCATATGAAGATAACGGGCCTGTTCAAAGTCATTATATGGCTTTATGGAAGAAATATGGACATGTTATTGATTATGTGAATTTTCAGTTTTACGCGTATGATAAATTAAGTGTTAGAGAGTTTGTGGATCATTTTAATTATCAACAAGCTTCAAGTTATGCAGGAAGTCAACTTCTAGCAAGTTTCATAAGCAAGGGTAAATTAGGTTTGACTCCTAATGATGGATTCTTTGAGGCTTGCAAAAAGTTGAAGAAACAAGGTAGACTTGGAGGCATATTTGTATGGTGTGCTGATGAATCTAAAGATTTTGGTTTTGTATATGAAAAGGAATCACAAGCCTCATTGGCTGCTTGATTAATATCCTAATCTTTTATCATGGGCATAATATGTTTTAATTAATATGCCTGTAGTTTCATTTCTTTTTGCTTTCAAATAAAGAAGTTAATGTCAATCAAGTGATTTGCATGATTTCAATAAAACTGTATCAAGTGAATAATGTGATCTACGTAGAGAATGGATGATATTGGCTTTTGACTTATAATCCACCTTGGTGCACTTATATTATTTCTACTGCCAATTAAATTAAAATAGGATCCGATCGACATTGAATTGAATAATCAAGAGAAGTAATTAAAAAGTTGATGAAACAGCAAAAGACAAACAGAAACAATGGCACCTTTTGTATTCTTGCGCAGATCTATAGGACAAAAATATGGTACCATACATTTGTATAATTTAAAGATTGACAAAAAAAAAAATTTGTTGTTATATTATACTATTATACGGTGTTTCTTCTTTAAGACGGCAGCTTTGAACAGGATTCAAACGAAAACCCCTTATTAACATCTACAATATACTTGGAATAGAACAGATATTTTAATTATCACTAATAGCATGAAATAATTAATTAAACATAGATAAGTCATGTCATCTGCCTAATTACCATGAATTGAGGTTTTAGTACGAATTAAAGATAGAATCCAAAAGATAAAACATGATAATGGTCCCTATAACTTGTTTTCTATTTCATGTAACATATTAATAAAATTTAAATTATTTTTAACGAATTTATTAAGGATTATAAAAAGATTATCTACTATTGGAACTGATGATGATTAACTAAATAGGAGATAATGAGTAATGCGTTAAGCCTGTAAAGAAGAGCATAAACCAGAATATTTAATTGTTCCAAAGACTAACAAAACTGAAAACATGAAGAAAACAGATCCTACCAAAACTATTTATAATATAATTTGTTAAAAATGGCTTAATTATAAAAACAATTAGCAATGAGTTCACTAAGGGCATTTTCTCTTGCTCAATTGATCACTCTGCCTTATGCTTGGAAGACTTTGACCTCGTTTGACCACTCATTGTCAACCTACCAACAAACTTCAGAATCTCATCGATCAAAATAACCGGCAAAGCAACAGCCAAAACCAATAGCCACTCGTTCACGCTTAACGGAACGATCCCGAAAACTCGTGCAAGAAACGGAACGTATAGAATCAAGAAATGAAGCCCGAACGAGACCGACATTGCTACAAGCAACCACGGGTTGACCCATGGTGGCATGGTCAACAAGCTCTCGTCTTCTGAAAGGGCATTTAGGGAATTAAACATCTCAATGGCGACCAATACGGAGAGTGATAGGGTCATTGCTTTGACTTTTCCCGTATGAAAGTAGTTACAAGGGTCGGATTCAAAACTGAATAACTGGTCTCCAGCTTGGAAGGGCGAAACGGTAAAATTCTCCCACGATTTGCATTGGTCCCAGTTTCTGAGTTGGGAGAAGGTAACCAGACTGTGACCATCTCCACTGAGATCAATTCCTAAAAACGAGTCATGAGTGAACCAAATGACGAAAACGCCCACAGTTGCTAATCCGACATAGAGTCCAATCACCTACAAAAAAATACAAAATAAATAAAAAAGATTAAGAAGATAATACCCAATTAAAAAACTTACAAGATATCGAAACAAAATCCAGGGACTAATCAAAGAATCATCACTCCTTCGAGGGGCTTTTTTCATGATATATTTGTCGGGCGGGTTAAATCCCAAAGCGGTTGCAGGTGGTCCATCGGTAACCAAATTCACCCACAAAAGCTGAACCGGAATCAGACCTTCTGGAATCCCAATAGCAGCTGTCAGAAATATGCAAGCAACCTCACCAATATTTGAAGAAATCATATACCTGTGACAAATAAAGAAAACGCAATCCGTAATTCGTTTAAAAACTAAAAAGTGTTCCAATGTTTAAAAAAAATCATATATACCGGATGAAGGCCTTCATGTTGTTGTAAATAGATCTGCCTTCTCCAACTGCAGCCACAATTGTGCTGAAATTATCATCCGCCAAAACCATGTCAGACGCTTCCTTTGCAACCTGCGCGTAATTCAAGACATAATTAAATGTAGATTAGAATGTATTTTTAAAATAAAATTAAAATTAAAATATACCTCAGTGCCAGCAATACCCATTGCAATTCCAATATCAGCCAATTTCAAAGCAGGTGCATCATTGACACCATCACCGGTCATAGCAACAACTTCACCAGCATCTTTAAGCAGTCTAACAATCTCTTGTTTGTGACGCGGTTCAGCCCTAGAAAAAAGAAGTCCGCCTTTTTGGGTCAAGTGACTTTTTGGGTCACGATGTTCCATAAATTGTCTTCCGGTTATGCTTTTTGTGCTAATGTCTTCATTTGGACCAAACACGCCAATCTCACGACATATTGCTTCTGCTGTGTTCTTGTTGTCTCCGGTTATAACCATTACTTGTATACCCGCAGCTCTGCAGTCTTCAATCGCTTGGCGAACCTCTTTACGTGGAGGATCCTTGCATCATTAACACAACAATTTGTTTAGTTGAATCCTCTTTCATATAACACAATAATAAAATTAAGAGTTAATTACACAGATGGCCCATGTGGTTTGGTTAAAGTAGCAGGTTTGAGGTTTGTACTTTCAATTTTGTAACGAGTTTGGTTATATAAAACTAACTTCCGTTAACTTTTTCGTTAAGCTAAGGTGAAATGACCAAAATACCCTTTGACTTTTCACACTGACTTTGACAGATCAAAAAGTCAAAAGGGTATTTGGTCATTTCACACTAACTTAATATTAATACTGACACAGCATACCCAAACTTGTTACTTTTTTTGCTTAGTATCCAAACATTTACTTTACCTAAACTATAGAGACCGTTTATGTAATTAACTCTAAAATTAAAATAAAGTAATATAATCTGCTAACCCTTAGTCCAGCTAAGCCAACAAAAGTCAAATTACTCTCAATTGAAGAATAATTGGTTGGATCAAGCAAAATCGTATGAGCAGGGTGATCTTCTTCACCATTATAAGTTGTAAACTCTGAAGGATCATCCTTGTACGCGAAACCCAAAACACGCAATGCACTAGTTGACAATTCGTTTAAGCTGTCTAAGATTACTGACTTTGACTTTTGGTCAAGTTCAACAACAGAACCGTCTAGCAACTGAATGTAAGAGCTTCTTTCCAACAAATTTTCAACCGCACCCTGTTAAAAATTATAAACCCATTTTATTAAAACACCATGATGGTGCGCATTGTACAGATTTGAAAGTGATCTAGAAAGAAAGATGTATTACCTTTACAAGTAGCGACTTTTTCCCGGAGCTTAAAGACACAATTACCCCCATTGACTTCCTATCGCGGTCAAACTCAAGAGTGGCAATCCTGCGATGGATTTTATCCCATGCTTGAGAACAACCTTTGTTTCACGAGATTACATGGGAACCAATTAGCATATATGCATAAGTCATAACCAAGTAGAAAACAAAAAAGAAATTAAAAATTAAAAAGAAAATATCGGGCATACCCATAAGGTCACTGTAACCTGCTGATGAACCAGAATCCAAACCAGAAGGAAGTCCCATTTTCTCAACAAGAACCTGAAGAATAAAGACAGCTAATTAACACATAGTTAAATTATTCTATTTGGCTCATTTGAGATTGAAAAAAAAGGCAACCCAAATTGACCGGTTCGTAAGTACACGGGTCGAAATTGCCAACGTTACCATTTACTGTACCTTTAATGCAGCCTCGGTAGGCATTCCACCAGCAACATAACCTTTATCGGATTGCTCAATGCTAGCATCATTCGCCAAAGCAGCAATCTTTGCAATTGTTTGAAGATTAACATCCATTTTGCCAGCTGGCCAATTTTGAATTTTTCCATCCAAAGGATTATACGTGGTCCCTTCAACATTAAATGATCGGACCGCGTTTGCTGTATGACCCATTGCAACAAGCTTAGAAACAGCCATTTGGTTAGTAGTCAATGTACCGGTTTTATCAGAGCAAATCACAGTTGTACAACCCAGAGTCTCAACACTTGGTAATTTCCTAACAAGCGCGTTCTTCTGAGCCATCTTACGCGTTCCAAGAGCCAAACAAGTAGTAATGACAGCTGGCAAACCTTCCGGAATAGCAGCAACCGCCAATGCGACAGCAATTTCAAAGTAGTAAGTACACTTTTCAAATGAAAATTTGAAATTTGTTGGCCAACCGTCAACATACTCCCATGAGAGAAAGTACTTAACGTTTATAAGCCAAACCAAAATACAAATTAACCCGATCATCATGGTTAATGTTTCTCCAAACTCATTCAATTTCTTCTTTAATGGTGTGTCTTCCTCACTCTGTGACGCCTCGTGGATCTGTGAGTGAACTTTACCTAATTCGGTATTCATCCCTGTATCTGTAACCAAACAGATACAATTCCCGTTTACAACCGTTGTTCCAGCAAATACCATACATTTCTTCCCCTGAATATCAGTTTCTTCAGGAACCGGTTTGGTAGTTTTACTAACAGCTTCACTTTCTCCAGTTAACGAACCTTGTTCAACCCTTAGAGTTGAACTAATTAGATTTAATATGCGCATATCAGCAGGTACTTTATCCCCAACACGAAGCTCAACAATATCACCAGGAACAAGTTCTTTCGCAGGTAAACCAGATATTTTTCGGCCATTGCGTATGACAGTTGCTTGTTCTGATTGAATTTCTTTTAAAGCTTCTAACGCCTTTTCGGCATTGCTTTCTTGCCAAACGCCAACAATCGCGTTAACAATTAATATCAAAAAAATAACCAGAGGCTCTACGAATGCTGTGATCTCCATCTCTCCACCTTCTTCACCATCAAACCAAGCTAAAACAAAAGAAACCACAGCAGCAACAAGCAAAATTCTAACCAATGTGTCATTGAACTGATCTAGAATTAGTTGGAAAACAGATTGTCCTTCATGTTTCTCCAGTTCATTCAACCCGTGGATCTTCAAACGTTTCTCAACTTCACCATCTGATAAACCGTTCTTTCTATCTACCTTGAATTTTTCTTCACATTCATGCGCCTCTTTTGCCCATGCGGCATAATTATTGGATGATGCTTCTCCTGCAGTCTCTTTCTTCCCATAGTTTTGGGCTCCTTTACCCATTAATGCTCACTAGAAAAAACAATATCAACCAAATCACTACAAATTCATCAGTAACTAAAACTGCATCAAAATATCATCATAAAACAAGCAGATAACCAAATCTAAGTATCTGTTCGTGTATGTACCAAATCATCTACATTTAAACTAAGGTGAATTCATCAAACAAATAATCCGATCACATTAAGCTTTTTAGTTTCACAATAACTAAACCATAGTCTAATGATTAAGGGCTATTGTTCCAGAACCCAGATAACTTTTACACAAATTAATCAGGATTCATAGTATCGTACACGCATGATAGATTCTTAATACCTAAGAATACAAGCTAGAATTCAGCAATCCTTCACGTAAGCAAAACGTAAAAATCAAACAAGCACTCAATGATCGACTTAACACGATTAATTTTCAAAACCCTAATTGTTCAACAGAACGAAAGATCTAGATTTCTTCTTCCAACACGAAAAACACAAGCGATAATTAAACAAAACACATAGGTACGATCTGATAACTAAATAAAAGCATCAAATATATCGTAGGTGTTACCGGTAGAAGATCTGCAGCGGCAGAGATAGTGACGAGATTGTGGATTTGGAATCGGGGTTTCAGTCCTTTTGAAGAAGGTACGCTACGTGAGAAAAAGAACGAGATCGAAGAGATCTATCGAAGTTTTTGTTGTTGCTTTCCGTAATGGACATTAATTTGTGATATGATGCGATTTCGTTCGTAATGTACCTTTTTAATTGAATTAAGTATTATATTTCTGTATCAATAATTGTCTTGTAAAACTAATAAATATCTATGCCGTGATAAAATAATTTAAAGTTTTAGGTATAAAAATACGGCCGACGACTTTTTTATTGAGTTGACAAGTAAACCCGTAAAATCGGTTGGGCCTGACTCAAGCTTGTCAGGTCTCGCACTTAACTTCTTTAGTTAAGGAAGACTCGAGATTGGGCTCAGCTTGTTTCGATCTTTATTCCTTAGATCTCGTGTTCGGACGTGTAACTAGCACGCTCATTTAAGTGCACGAACCTATTTGAGCTCGATGTTCGATAAAGAAAGCATGGGCTCAGGCTGGTAAAAAAGTGAATGATATCTCATATTTTTATTATCGAACATTATTGTTTTACTTAACCATAATGATTTTAAAAAAAGAATTTACGTGCTCCATCTTCGATAATAATTATCAATGAAATTACATCAAAACCTCAAGCAAGCGGACAACAAGTTGTACCATTGACCTTTTTAAATTAGTAAAACCATGGGACTGTTTTGCAAACTGTACTGAATCATTAAGAGGTCATACTGTTAAAAATATAGGCGGTGAATCATTCAGGATGTTTCTGAAACTTATCCATTAAGAAGATGTCTGAACCATTTGGAGTTGTAAGAAACAATCACTGCCTCTACTGATTCAGATCCAGCATCTTACCCATAAGTCTTAACATTGTTATGCATGATCCGTTTAAAACAAAAAGGTGTTCAAAAGAAATGAAAATCAGTTAATAACTTATATATATCTCAAATGCAATTGCAAACAACAAAACATAGATTGTTTGGATTTTTTCACACAGATTTCATAAAAGTCCCATAAATATGAACATTAAAAACCAAACCCACAAACTTAGAGAAACTAATAAGCAAGATACACAGTAAACTGAAGTAGTGTCTCAGTACCATCATTGTTCTGTTGGTCTGTACCCTGGAACGTCTTCACCACAGCATGTCCCTTAGCATTCACATACTTACCGGTGCCACCCATCACCGCCAGTTGTGACTCTGCCACCGCGCTCCGGTGAACCCCCATAAAACTCAAACTATCAATGTAACTCCCATGCATAAACATCACGGTAAACGCCATTGTCTGACTTTTTCCATCTATCGAGCTAGATACATAGAACCCTTGAGCCTTCCCAATCAAACCGGACCCGAGCTCATGCCCTTCGGTTAACTCGTCATCAATGACTGTTAGTGTCCCGAACATAAACTGTTGTAAGGCGTTACCTTGAGGTAGCTGTCCACCATTAATAGCAGCGAACACGTTGTTGTTATTGTTATTATTGTTTTGGAAAACATTCGAGGTGGTCCCACTTAGACCGGTTAAGAATGGGAGATTATTGTTGTTGAGAATCCCATTGTTGCCATTGCTTTGTGGGACGCCGTTGTTAACCGGGAGGTTGGCACCGTTTGGTTTTGCAAACGGGACCTGACCGTTGACAGCTGGGTTAGTCACGGCCCCAGTGACAGCTTTAGCCGAGGGGTTTGACCCACCGAGAATATCGTGCATGAAGAA
The DNA here is from genome assembly GCA_009936405.2 of Stevia rebaudiana. Lineage (NCBI taxonomy): Eukaryota > Viridiplantae > Streptophyta > Magnoliopsida > Asterales > Asteraceae > Stevia > Stevia rebaudiana. Next base: position 4,039,282 of record WOUH02000036.1, read on the forward strand.
GGTCAGCGTGTGATCAGGTCCTTCGATGGGTACGACACCAGCACTTGAAGCTGGGTTAGGTGGTATGGCACCCAAGGGAGTCGCATTAGCGTCTGATTCGGGTGCAACCACAGGGGTCGTGGTTTCGGGTTCCTCGACTAGGGTTCGAGCCAAGGTGGCTAAGGGGAAGGTGGTGGCAAGAAAAAGAAGGGAGATTAATGAAAAGTAAGTGAATGTAGAGGCTGCCATAAGACGTGTTTGATCAAATGATTGATGCTTGTTTAGGAGGCTGTTGTTGGATTTAATGTGTTTGAATGATGAAAGATGTGTGTATTTATACATGCAAAAGAATGAAGTAAGAAAAAAATGGTGAGGTTGATAACATGGAGTAGGTGCATTTAGAGTAAGTAAACTAAACTTGTGTTCTTTAAATGCTAAACAACTACAAAAAGCTAAATTATTTAATTAATATAAGGTATTGATTAAATAAATTAAATATCAATAAAATACATTATTAATAAGAAACCTACTAGAGGATAAAATATGAATATTGAATTGATGATGGATATATGTGGATGTATTGTAAATTGTTGGATTGATTTTGTATTAAGAAATTTAAAGCTTGTATTCTTTTCAGTTGATTTTTCAACGATGATGTTAATTTTACGTAATTAATCAGATTGTCTAATGACTACATTCTGACTTTATAGTGTATATATAGATACTGATAATTTTGTTTAAAAATGTTTGAATTTTGTTTTAAGTTTATTACCATCAAGTTTAGCTTGTTTAGTATATTAATGAAAAAACATGAACAAGTTTATATTTCTAACGAACAAGAACAACAAAACATCCTGTTGGATCATCTAGGGATCTTATTCACTTGATGAAACCAAATCGGATACAAGCAAATGGACACTTTTATCCTTGCCACAACTTCTCGTGACCAATGCTTCCCATGACCTGAGATCAGGGCTCATTCGTCTTTTCATCATCTCCTCCACAACAAAGCACGCATCGTCCATCTTCTCGTTATGAACCAAACCAATAATTAAACAACAAAAGGTTTCAAAGCGCGCACAATGCTTACTCAATAGCATTGCGTTTACAACCTTCAATCCCTCATCAAACTTTCCATTGTTACAAAAACCATCAACTACCATTCTATATGTGGTTGCATTTGGCTCAAAACCATTAACTTGCATCTCAACTAATATTTTGTACGCTTCTTCAACTTTGCTCTCTTTGCATAGATAATTGATTAGTATGTTGTACATCACAACATCCGGTTTGATTCGCCTTTTCTTTAATTCAAGAAACAAACTTTTAGCCTCATCAAAGTTCCCCCTTTTAGCAAGATCATTCATTAAAACTCCATAGTTAACGAGGCGTGGTTTACAGCCTTGGTATTGCATATCAAACATCATCTTTTTTGCATCCTTAAACTTTCCATTCGAACACAATGCCTCCATTAACAAAGCATATGATATAGCATTTGGTTTCTTCCCTTTGCTAATCATCTCATCAAACAAACTCTTTGCCTTAGCAAACTCACCCTTTTTACTCCAAAATCCTATTTGACAGTTGTAAGTTGCAACAGTTGGTTCAACCTCTCTCACAAGCATTTCATCAAACACTTTACGTGCATAATCCCACTCTCCCCTCTGAAGCCATCCCTTGATCATAATATTAAAAGACACAGCATTTGGTCGAAACCCCATTTTAGAGCAACTCTTAAACATCTCATCCGCATCATTAAACCTACCACTCTCGATTAAAGTATTCAGAATTGCATTCAACGACTGCAATGAACGATAGCAATCAAACGACGGCATTCTCCGAAACAATTCAATCGCTTTATCAACAAACCCAGACTTTCCGTAATGCTGAATCAAACCAATGAACAGAGCTTCTTGACATCTAACGTTATAGAATTGAAGATGTTGCAGAAGGGTTTCGACTGCTTCGAAGTTCTTTTTACGGGCGAGTTTGTATATGAGCGAAGAGTAAGAAGGGTAGTCGTGTTTAAAACCGCCGGTTTCGCAGTAATCATGAAAGATGGAGAGAATTTCATCTTGGTTTTGAATGTCTTTGAGGTCAGTGATAAAAGGTATCGGTTTGCGAAGAAGAGACTTGGTGGGTTTGCGAGATCTTTGTTTTTGATAATGGCGAATAAGAGTGTAATTACACTGTGTTTTGCGAAAAACAGACATAACTCTATGCTAAACGATCATGGAACTGTAAAACATCATAAATATAGAGACTTATTTCCTCATAAAGATCATTTAAATAGTTTACCAAAAACAGTTTTCTCAATATCATATCAAAAAATCAAAACATAAAAACATTACCAATGTATACAGTTTTCTCATCTATCATATCAAAAAATCCAAACATAAAAACAAAATTTCAAAAAAACCAAACTTAGAAAACAAAAGATTAGATGTGGCTGCTGGGATTCGAGCCCAGGTCTCTACGGCCACAACGTGGAATTCTGACCACTAAACTACAGCCACAATTGTGCTACATTTTCAAGCATTTGTTCTTTATTTACATGTTTCAACAACTACTTTGGGATATTAGAATTTGACAATTTCAATCGGATCAAATCTCACTTCAATATGTTATCCAACGGCGTGTAAGGAATAATTTTTATCATGAATAAGGTTCACTATAAAATATTAATTGTGCTGAAATCTCCCAAGAAAACTCAACCGTATGTCCGTATCAAAGATTAATATCAAATCAACTCATAATTTTATAAATTATGTTAAAGCCTATTGATCAAATGATACTTAACAACGTGAGTGTTAACAAATACTACAAATCAAATGAGTTTTACCAATGAAATTATCCGTCGGTGAAAGTTCATGAAGAAAGAGGGCATGAATTGCGGCAGGAGTGAAGTTTTACCAACGATCATTCAAAGATAAAACACAACTCATGCAAGAAAGAGTGTACATGACCATGTATAATCTATGTTACAGTATTCGGTTGTAAATTTGTAGATCCTTTAAGTCTTACGTTACTAAAGTACTTGTATTCAATATCAACCAACTAAAACAAAAAAATGTGACTTACCAAAATGGGCTGATTTTACAATATAAATGTTCATCATATGTCCTTCAAGTTGTGAATTAGATTCATTTTGGGTCATTTAAACCATCTATTATATGCTTTTTTTTTACCTAATATCTTACACGACAACTATCAAGCATATGCACATTATTTTCAGCATACCAACACAGAGATAGTAGAAACAAATGTTAAATAACATATAAGTGAGTATATTTTGAATTAGGATTCATGCAGAAGAAGATGGTCTAAACAAGGACGAAGCTCTGTGTGGGCCTGGCAACCCCAGATTTTTTCGCGCGTAGTGTAAATTTCGCGATTTCGACCAAATTTTTTTTTATATATATAAGCCGGCAACCTACGAAATCCCTTAAAATTCTACATATATGATCTTGTCAACCCCACTGTAATATGAAGCTTCGCCACTGGGTCTAAATGATACATTAGTTTAATACACATGTAGATCTAAATACAAACAACCAGATAGATTAAAATAAAACAATATGCAAAAAAGAATTTTTCACCTCAGTGTTTTTTATTGTAGGTTCATTTTCTCTTTTTCTCCTTCTCGCTGCGCGGATATAGTTTCGAACGGCGTTGCTTGAACAAATAAAGATACATTTGCAACCATAGAATTGGATAGCAGATAAGAACCGCCTGGATAAAGAAAATTCAAAAACAAATAAAAAAAATAATTTATATATATATATATATATGGTAAGTATATACAGAAACCCACTTTCAATGAATAAACTGTGGAAATCTTGTTTTCACATATGTAAACGAGTAAATACATTTTATTTTTATAACTCTACATTCAATTTTATGACTTTTGGTGAAAAAAATATAAAAAAGCTCCGTTTGGATATTTAAAAAAAATGATTTGTATAAACAAATGACAATTATTAGAAAAATACAGGTAGTTTACATATGTAAACAGCTGAAAACCCATCAGGTACATATGTAGAACGTTTTTTTTTTGTTTTTTTTACGTCCCTTCAGCTCTTTTTTTATTTTTATTTTTATAAAAAGTAATGAAAATGGGTATAAAACCTACCCTATTTTTTTGTAAAAAAATAATTATTATTTTTTATATGGTTTTCTCGAGTTTTCTCATTGTGGGTTTCCATTTTATCCTAACTTTATATATATATATATATATATAT
>WOUH02000036.1:4076728-4086910 GCA_009936405.2 Stevia rebaudiana
CTAAAATGAGTTCAATCGGAGTTCGTTTGAGGCGGTTATAAGGTTTTTTATAATTCCTCTTATGTTTTTTAGAATAAACACTTTATTTAGAATAACCTTACCTTTGTTTTAAGAGCATCATAATATTAGATCAATTAATCAACATTGTTGCTTGTAGATATCCACGATAAAGTTCATATCTATATTCAATGTGTTCGGGCTTGGTATGGTGGTTTTAATCTCAATGATGTCGGTGAAAGGCACAAGAAGAGTTAAACTTGTAGGATGGGTTTGTGCGGTCATCAATCTTGCGGTGTTTGCGGCTCCTCTAAGCATCATGGTAAGACTAATTATACAATCATGGTACTTTTGTGATTAGAGACGACTCAACCTTCTTGGGACCGTTTTGGTTGCTATGAGTTTTACTCAAGGGTGTACATGTTCTGACTTTGACCGAATCTGAAAAATGTGGAAAGTGTGACTTAAGGATCGGACCATGGGAGAGTTGGACCATTGGTCGTCTTGGGTTTTGTGGGTTAGGCAGGTCAAGTTGTAACAAAATTATGATAATGCATTTCAAGAAAATCTTAGGGTTGTATTTTACGGGTTTTTAAGCCCGTTATATGAAAATTACGGACAATCAATTTCAAAATTCGTATCTGAAAGATATCCAAAATTTGGATATCCTAAAATTCGGATTCGGATTGGGATAAGGGTATCCAAATGAATACGAATTCTTGAAACTAAAAATAATTATGATTTAATAACTTTTAGAAAAAAAATTAAGAATTTGAAAAAATTTGATTCAAATATCCGTAATATCCAAGAAATTATCCGAATTATTCAAACAAATTTCCGAAATGTCTGATTTTTTTAATTCTTATTTAATAATAGACAAAACTATTTCAGATATATAGTTCAGATATCTGAAGCATCCAAAAATTTCTAAATCAATATCCAAATCCGAAATATTCGGATATCCGAAGGATATTTCAGGATCAAGATCTCGGACAATTCAGGTTTAGTTCATATACGGATTTTTTTCACTCCCTAGAGTATTCTATTTTGCAATGTCAGCACATCAAGTTTTTGAAATCTATACAACTCATTCTAAAGATTTAAACAAAGTAAACTAATAAGAAAAAATGGAGTTACCAATATTGCTGATGAAACATATAGTGACTATCAAAAAATGTCGCAAAAGAAGATAAGTTTGCATTTCTGAGTTTGAACCGTTGATGCAGAGGACAGTGATTCGGACAAAAAGTGTGGAGTTCATGCCGTTTACGCTCTCATTCGCTCTCACTCTATGTGCTACTGCTTGGTTCTTCTATGGATTCTTTGTAGACGACTATTATATAGCAGTAAGTAGAAGCGACTAACTTTTTCATCACTTCAAATTTCAAGATTTAGATGCTAAGGTTCATTTGAAATCTTATCCATATTTGTACTACTACAACAAAAGAACTAAGTTAAAATTATTTTATTTTCTTTTCTCTTCAATAATTCGTATTTTTTTGAAAATTGTACTTCATATATAGAAATACGTATGTATAAATAGTTATGAAACTATTTTTTTTATATGCTTCCAGAAACTAACTATTTATCAATTCATGTGAGCTATATATACATAGACGAGATTTGATCATACATATATATTTTTGTGATGTTACGTTGAAGGTTGAAGGGTGTTTCTATCATTTTTTAAATATTTAAAATTTTGTAGTAAAAAAAAGTTAGCTACACAAATGATCCTTGTGATTTGGTCAGAGTAACAAGTTTTGATACTAAGGTTCAAAAGTAACAAGTTTGAAGTTGAGTTTTTTATTTTGTAACGAGTTTAAATATTAATATTAATTTTTACTAATTTAGGATAAAAGTAACCAAAGTATTTACAAACCTTGGTACCTAAACCACATGAATCATTTATGTAATTAACTCTATATAAGTGAATGATTCATTTATTTTAACATGTTTCAAAGTATTTAGCGTTACGTGATGCTTTGAATATACAGGTACCGAACGTAGCTGGATTCATATTTGGAATCGTTCAAATGATACTTTATTGTGTATACAAGGATTCTAATAAGCAAATTGTCAAGGATCAAGTAGAGATACCAAATAGACAAGAAACAAACAACGAAGATGTTAAGGTGGTAACTATGTTTGTCAACGACCAACCGAATGGTCATATATAATAATCTGGTCATAGACACTTTAACATACGAGAGAATAAGCCTATCTTTTATAGAGCAAAAAATGTTTCTAAGATATTCTATCTGTTTACTTGATTATAAGATCTAAAGACCAAATCACCCTTGGCGGTTTAGTGTTTTAGTTCAAAATTACCGCATTGGGATTACACGTTTACTATACGATCAATAAACTAGTTTTACTTTTGTGCTTCAAATTATAAAAGGTTTGGGACTGTAATGATATTAGCTAGCTTTAAATTGTAAAACATATTTTAGGACTCAAATTGGATATATAATATGTTTGGCTGTTAGTACGCGTACGAAGTCTTTCTGTTACACTTCTTTCATTAACAATCTTATTCAGGATCTAAGCAAACATTGAAATCAATAATTTTCTCAAAAAGTTATCATGTGACAAAGTTTTTTAAAATGAAGTAGATTCTTTATTCAGATTTAGGACAAGTAATAAATGATAATTAACTAAAGAGTTCATAGTTTGTGGACTTGATACAAGATACAAGTAACAATTAAGTAATTAACTAAAGATGCAAGTAATAATCAAGTCCACAATCTTGCGAGAGAAGTTTCTTTTAACTTATTTCAGTTTGTATTATGTTTTTAGCTCATTAATTCATGGATCGGAAGCTTAGTTAACAAATATTGTCATGATAAAAAAACATATACTCAACTTTTAGAAAATAGCTTTTAAAAATGTAATGGCTTCGCCCGGGTTCGAACCGGAGACCTTCAGTGTGTTAGACTGACGTGATAACCAACTACACCACGAAACCAGTTATTCATAATTCCCTTTTTAATTTACAAATACTGAAACCGTACAATCTGGGCAAATTTCTGTAACTGAATCATATACGTATTTCTGAAAGTTTCCCCCTTCGTTCCCAAACCCTAATTCATTCTTCTCACCTCATCTGCAACCACAAATTCGCTCAAAAATCTATTTTTTCTTTCATTACGTTATCGGAATCAATGGCCGGTGCTGCTTTAGATATGTCGCTTGATGATCTCATCAAGAACAACAAAAAGTCCGGCGGCGGCGGTGGTCGCGGCCGTGGTCGTGGTCGAGCCTCCGGGCCTGGACCCGCACGTCGCGTCAATAACCGCGGCGGTTACAGAGTCACTCCTTACGGCGGACCTAAGGTTGATAAGTTTAGATCGGATGGATTTGATTGATGCTTGTTAAGTTTATTTGGTTGGCAAGTAGATGGGTAGTAAGTAGCATGTTTGTAAAGGTTTTCTGCGTCTTATTTAGGCACCCGATGCAGCTTGGAATCATGATATGTTCGGTGTTGCGGATCACAGCATGGGCAACGGTTCGATTGAAACCGGCACGAAGCTTTACGTATCTAATCTTGATTATGGAGTCTCGAATGAGGATATTAAGGTAATTGGTACTTTTGTAACTACTTGTGGATTAATATCTAACAGTCAACAGAAGTGGAAATTGATGTTTACTAAGTTTGTTTGAAGGTGTGAATCTTACATAAATGAGTTTAATTTGATCTGTGCAGGAACTTTTTGCAGAAGTTGGTGATTTGAAGAAGTATTCTATACATTATGATAGAAGTGGGAGATCAAAGGTATATTTTAATGTTTGTGTATTGTGTTGAGAAGATTTTGCTATTGTTACGAATAATAATTTGATTTTCTTTTAGGGAACTGCTGAGATTGTGTATTCGAGGCGACAAGACGCGTTAGCAGCTGTAAAAAGGTATAACAATGTTCAGCTTGATGGGAAGCCAATGAAAATAGAAATGGTGGGAATAAACCTGGTAGCTCCAGTTAAGAATCTTCCATTAACAAACAACTCTGTTGGAAACATGAATGGTTTTTCTAGAAGGTATATATATCTTTGATTGTCATTAGAATCTTTATTGCATAAAATCTTGGTGCTTGAATACGAAGAACATGATATCTTATGCTAAAACTGCTGTATCATCTTATATGCTGTAGTTCCACTTGGATTTGATCAATAGCATAAGTATATGACTTATACATAATTGTTTACAGATGCATGCAATTCATGAAAGTTGTGTTTTAACTTTTTTCTTCACACATCAACTAGATTAACAAACAAGTGTGCATGTTAGTTAGATATGTAATTTAACTGTTTCTGTAGTATGTCATATGCATTCTTGTAAATATCAGATAACATTATATTACTTGTAGTTTTGATATTTGATTTTGAATGTTGTGCATTTAGAAATGGTGGATTTGGAAGACCACGTGGCGGTGTTGCTGGCGGGCGGGGAAGTAGGGCCCGTGGTGGACGTGGAAGAGGAGGTCGTGGAGACAAGATATCTGCAGATGATCTTGATGCTGATCTGGAAAAGTACCATGCGGATTCAATGCAAACTAATTAAATCGTTTGTCATGCTTGTTAATCTTTTTAAACGCGTGTCGTCTGTATTCTATGAACATGACAGAAGTAGTAGGAGAAGGATCTAGAACAGTACAACCTTAGTTTTAACTGCTTTATTGATGTTATCTATGATTTTGTTAGAACATTAATTGAGTTGATGAACCATTGTATTCGTTCTGCAATCAGTTTGTGGCTTCTACTTTCACTAGCTTCCTTTTTTTCTGAGGGTCAAAAGAACATTCATGTGTTTTATCTTCTTGATTGAGTTTCCTTGAAGATGATGAAGATGTCAACATCAAACGACTGTCATGTATCATACATCATACATTATTCTGAGGTAGCATTCTACTGCCTGATGTATTATAATTCTGAAGTGTAAATCTTTAGTGACTTTGAGTTAACCAATGTGCTGACAATTGTGGAAAACAGGTAATGTACAACAGGTGGCAGTTGCAATCGGATTCAACATATGATGTTTCATTAGGGTTGCATGTTCATTAAGGTAATCAGATTCTTTATGCTGGTTTTGATGCTCTAATTTGAAAAACGAAACATTTGAGAGGCTGCTGAATATCCTATGGGGATTTTGCCATTTCGGTTAGAAAACGCGGTCTGTGGTTTTCTTAATAATGCTGAAACATTTCTTGAGTTGGATCACAGTTCCGAACAAATAATTTGAGAATCTTCTTGTTCAGGAGGTGAACAAGTGTCTTGATTGAAGATGATAATGTGTTTTTCAGTTAACCATCATGTATGGTTCGGATGCAACCGTAACGGAACCCGGGGGTCTACCTCTACCATGTAAATGGTTACTTAAAAGCATGTAAATAACTTAATAGATATCTATATAGATATTAATAACACTTGTATTTAGTGCATTTGTCTTGAGAAATCATCAACTAAAGATTCAAAGAGGCAATCAGACTAAAGCACATGTTGGTCAAAACAAAGTTTTAATCGACATATTTCTAGTTTCCGACGTAGATATACATTATAGTCATGTATAAAACATGCCAACGCTTCCTAAACATACACATTCAACCTTTTAAAACCAACTCAATGGTACTTTATTCATCATCCTTTTTGTCTTCTGCGTTGCAAGCGGAAATCATGATAACAAGATTCTTTGTTATCGAAGATTTCAAATTAAAAAAAAACCTTAAGAGTTAAAACTTAGTGTATGCATATTAACAGAACCATAACTACATTCTAACTTCTTATATAGCTCGTGCAAAAACTCCACGAATCGAGCTGTAATATTTTGAAACCACCGACAATCAAGACTCGTGGGAGCTTGTTAACTTCTGGTTAAAGAAAAATAGTCTTGTGACCGGGTGCAATAATGCTTGTATACAAGACCACACAAAATTCCAACAAGACGAAGGCCAATACCACGGATACAACACCCGGAAAAACAGACTGATAATATGTCGAGGATATCGCCCAACCTAAAAATAAATAAATAAATTTTTCAATGAATGAACGAATTGTGTCGGCATGTAACACGGTAAAATATATTCAAATTTGCGCATAATCTAAAGTTTACTAACCGGGAAAAGAAAATCAAGGGCATCCCAGGCTGCGTGACGAACGGCGCGAGTTGGATACATGGGCCCACCGGGAGACGTGAAGCTGTACAAGCATGTTTTAAGTCTGGTACTAGTCGTCATCCTCAACTCCAGACCTGAACTAGACTCGCAACATTTCAAAATCTTGTTATATATTAAAGTTTAATAATCATTCCAATTGAGGCGTATAATAAATACAATATACCCTGTAGAACTTTAATTTGTGAGAGATAATGTAAAAGCACGGGTTCCACTTTTAGTTTTTGAAGCTGTTTAAAAAAATAAGAATAATAATAAATTACAGAAAGACCATAAATTTGTCCAAACAAATAATATAGTAAATAATAAAGATAATTTTAGATCTTACTTGATCAGTAAGTTCAATAACAAAAGTATCTGCAGGACCCCCTACCAAGAAAGCATTTGGAAACTCTGGAAAGTTCTGGAAGAAGCTTTCAAGCTTTTCAACTGTAAGAAATGTTTTCAAATTTGTTGCGTATCATAAACAAATGTTTTTAAAATTTCTAGTAGTTTTAGTGTTGTTTAATAATACCTAGATTGTAAAGGAATATGAATCTTGAAATGAGAAGAAAGAGGTCTCGTTGCGCCTGAAAGACACAAGGATTATTAAAGTTATATTTTTCAATATAGTTTTGACTTTTATCGCGATAACAATAATTATATATCATTGTGTAGTCATATCTATATGTACAAGATTAGTACTCAACCTGCAAAGGGATTTTCTTTAACTTTTCGGGCACTAATGCAACGTCCTCAAGAAGATACTATAAATAATTAAAATGTAAAATCAATCTAGAGGTCGGTATGCACAATTCACACTCATTATACAAAAAGTAAATAAAAAGATTTGAAAAAATAAAATAAAAAGTTAAAAGCCTGTCTCGCCTGGAAAAGACTATGGAAGTGGGTTGTGTTTGTTTGGATGTCAATCCTATACATACAAATATCATAATAGTCAAAGAAGCTACGACTTTTTAGCTCGGAAATTTATTATTAAAATAATAATAATAATGACATGTGTTGAGAAGGCGATACCAGAAGACATTTGTAGCACCTTGAACAAGAGCGGAGGAGTAACGAAGGAGGAGATCAAAACTATTAAGTTGGACTTGAAACAACTACAAGATGAAAGTGAATGACACGCGTGATTTTAATGAAAGATTATTTTTTTTATTATTGTTATGGCATAGTAAGTGTAATAATGACAAACATACCCATTTATGAAACAATAATGCAAATATATGAGACGCAAATGGTTGACTCCATAGTTGAACAATGAAATCAAGAATCGGTTTACCGCGTTCATCAGGTTCAGAGGCGAAATGATCAGCAAGCACATCATAAAAGCATAATGGAACTTTAGTTTGCAACTCTTTTGCATCTTCTCCACCAAGGATTATATCTGTTTTAATCAAGAAACGTAATAATTTAATCAAAAATCATTATTTTCTTCTTATGTACTAATAACATACAACTATACAAGAGTGTACATAATTCATAACTTTATAATCACAAAATCATCTACCACATGCATGATTTCTTAGGAAACCAAAACCAACACAAATGGAAGTTGATTCAAATTTAAAAAGAACCATTCCTTGTATAGGATGAAAGAATTAAAAGCTAAGAGTTACATAATCACGCGATTATTTATTCGATTAAAAAAACCAATGGATTTTCACTTGGCTTGATGAATCCTGTTTAGATACAGTTTCCTTCTACAATTAGTTGTCGTGCAAAGGGTGCATGAAAATTAAGACAAATTAATTCAAGCATAGGATTTTTGGAACATTGTGAGAGCAGTATAGACAAATGAGTTCATGTTCTTATAGAAGTAACATGATAAATTACCAAAATAATAAGATAATTATTTCCATTTGTAGATGATCTTTACTGATGGGATACAAAGTTCAATAACACTAGTATAAGTACCAATCTGATATTGTTATGGCTATAAAACGTTGAGATGATAACAAGCAAATGAGCATAAATGCATAATCATTAGTGCAATTAGTGATTATTTTTTAGAATCCATGCCAATTTTGAAATCGAAAATCGGAGAATCTGACATGCAATATCAGAGAAGCATATGATTGAATTACCTCTTGCTCGATCGTCAACTTCTAAAGCAATATCTGCAAACAACTCTTGCAACAAGTCACGTCTCTGAGTTGGTGAAGCAAGCGCCTGAAGAACAAAATGAAACAATCGATGAATAACAATCGCAATTCGAATTAAATGGATAGATAAAAGAGGGAAAACAAATTGAAATGCAAAGCAACCCTCTGAAGCTTTTTGTCGATGGCTTGAGTTAGAGCAGAGAAATAAGCAGAGGTTCTTTGAGTATTGGCCATAATCGAACAGAGAATTTACCACCAAATGATTAACAGCGAACCCTAGGTTCAATTTTGATGAATTTTGTTGATAATGGCAATGACAAGATGTTTGAAAATTGAAATGATTCGGTGGTGGTGGCCGGTGAGATGTGAAGTGGCAGCACCACACACAGACGCGATACGGAGAAACCACGAGTGCAATGATTAGACAACAAGTGACGTATTCCTTACGATCATCAACATTTATTTCTCAAAATTAAATATCGGTAAAACTATAAATTAATACCATTTGAGAGGTGATACAAAAAAAAGAGAAAATTTAATTGGGGATTTATAAAAACCAGTTCAGAAAACTGACTAAGAAACGATTACAAATCCAAATAGACATGTTTTAAATGCCTAAAAGGTGATAAAATTACAAACACCGAAAGAGATGTTTAACGGTGACGCTATCTTTATTTTGTATTTTTTGCGTTCGAACCTTTAATCTCAAAACAAAAATACTTTAACGGGTTTGTCGCTTGAAACCAACCTTGTCATCAGGCCTTAAAAATCTTTAAATCATTTATGTAATTATAACAAGTTACTATGCTGCTAGAAAATTATCGATGGTCATTAAAGAGACTATAGTGAACATGTTTATATGGGTAAAAAATATAGGTCAAGGAGCCTATTAAAGAGGTCACTTTGATGCCAATTTGTTTTCTTGTAGAAACATGTGTTTAATAATGAAATATGATCACCAACTGAAATTTGTTACGTGACGTTTGCATGGCAGTACGGTAAAACTTTTTTTAATTTATCATTAAACATAGCCTAAGTTGCCCTTCTTTTTTTTGTCATGTATTTGCTCGTTTTAGACTCTTGCTAGTAACGTTTATTTAAAGTAAAACAAATTTTGTTGTTTTAAAATAGTCTTTTTTTTTTTAAGATCTGGGACTAGCGTACGTACTTGTAGATTAATGTCTTAATAATAACCTACCATTATTATTAGTTTTGGTTGATTAGTGTTCCATCTATGGAAATGTTGTCATAATAATAGAGAAAAAAGATAATAATAAAAGAATAAAAAATATTTTTTTAATTGAATATAAGAGATAAAAATTAATAATTTTTAATAAATTATAAAGATATAAATAAAAAACGAGATGTGTATGCTCTTAAAGCAAGGATAACAGTTTAAGAAACATCAACGTTAATCTATATCTATATGTATATATTATAATAAAAAAATATTTTATCTTGCCACGTGTCATGCTATAAAACATGTTTTTGTTTCAATTCCCGCTCATTTTCCTCGGTGTTTTTTTTCCTACGGGTCGGATCCCATATACAATTCAAAGCAGTTATTTTAGTCTTTTAACCATTTATTGTCTCTTATCGTTTTCTCTCAAACCCTAGATCTGACCATGGCGACGATTACTGCACCATATTTGTCACTCTGTTTCGTTATCACATCTTTGTCTACAAATCTGCATCCATTGTAAGTTTCTTTATTTTTCGTCTGGTATAGTTAACCATCGTATTCAGTCTGTTCATAGTAATTTTTCTTAAAATCTATACTTTTCTTTCAACATGTGTATTGATTCTGTTATAGATCTTTATTTTTGGGGTTTTTTGATTAGTTTTTTGTCCCTTTGATTCTTTTCCCCTTTTTAATATGTAATTTTATAACTCTAATTAGTTTATCAGAAGCTTTGATT
>WOUH02000036.1:4113169-4128143 GCA_009936405.2 Stevia rebaudiana
ATATATATATTAATATCTATATATAATTTTAAAAAATTACATATAAAATTCCAATCCGCCTAGTTCCAATTAATCCCTAGACGGTACCTCACCGCCTAGGTAGCGCCTAGCGCCTTTAGTAAACAAGGCAAATCAAGCTAGTTAGGTATTTAAACAAACCAAGTTCAAAATAGTTTTTTTCAAGTGATCGTCAAGCCATGAGCTATTTGAGCATTGTAGGCCTACTATTGACAAGTTGGCAACAGTTATCGGATATTGAACTATAGATAAGCCTTTAAAATACATGCAAATAGTGTTTTTAAGAAGTGAACAACAATACTAGTTAAAATTTAAAATCATTCACCACTCACAAACAATTATCTAATATAAGAAAGATAAAAAAAATCTTGTTGCAATTATGATGTTAACTTTTTATACACTTACCCAAATACTATAACTCTATAAGTTGTGTTGTAAAAATCAGAATTAATCGGTGATATGTGGTTATTCATTGTTGCTGTTTTACATAACCATACATAAAAATGGTAGGTGACAAAAAATGTCAGAATTTGTTAAAATCGATCAAAGATTGGTTAAAATTTGATCAAAACCAATAAGAATTGTCTCTCTATATATAAATTTGAAAAAGTACATACAAAGATCTTAATTCGATTGATCTTTAATCGGTAGCCCACCTCCCAGTTAACACCCATGGACTTTTACAAGACTGTATATAAGAGCACATGGAGTGATCCTACATTTGTTGCTTTTCCCGCATTTCTCCTACTCATTATTCTCGAAATTATGGAAAAACTCTCTCAGTTTCCCCATTTTCCTTGTTGCCACATCTTGAAGTGTGATTGGTATAAATTAATAAAAAACAAAATTTTGGGAAATTTAGTGAGTTGGTTGGGGTGAAGAAGTACCTGATCTTGGGTGAATTTGTTCGGCCCATGATGGAGGGTGGTGTTTTATTTGGCACCAATGCCACCTAGTATTGCTTGAGCCCCACTTTATCAAAATTGTTCTTACTACTTTTATGAATATTTTTAGTAGATAATAGTTATAAAACCCACATATATACGATTTATCTTTTATGATGGAAACACTATAATAGGTTTTCATATTTGGATAGTTAATTTTACAAAATAAAATTGATAAACTTAAATGTATTAATCAGACTCCAATCATGAATACATAGTTTCATTTACTTTTATTTTTTATAACTGAAAATTTTCTTTTGTAATTTTGGGTTAGGGATATCAAAAGCCACTATTTAAAATTTAAAATATCCAGAGTTTTGGAAATTTGGTTTGTAAACACCCCCAAAGGCAAAAACTAACTAGTAACACAATTAACAATATATTCTTGTTGCAATCCCTTTAGTCTTCATACTAATATTCTTCATGTACTCAACTAGTCAACTATAGGAATTTTTTTATCAGTTGACATATTTAAACCCTTTGACCAAATATATCATAATAATAAGGATAAGAATCAAGTATCTTGATACAACCGACCAAAAGATTAATAAAGAAATGAGTTCAACTTGTCAAGATTGGCATGGCAGCATATTTCATAAAAAAGACAAGGATCGCGTTTGAATAAATATTAAATAAAACACAAAATGATAGACTGCTAGAAATTGCAACATCTATACTTTAAATAAAGTATACACTAATCATCTTTAATAAATAAACAAATAATAACCTACCAGAAGTCCTTACAAGAACATGATCCATCAACAAAGTGATGAAAACGACTATTATCTCTCAAAATAATATTTCTCCCCTCAACTTTAGAGATCAACTTGATTGCAGAATGACAATCAACACAAACCCTAATGTTTTTCTTCACAATAATCGGTTTCCCAACAGGCAAACGAACAAGTGCATACGCGATGGCCATTCTCTCACTATGGCGATGAAGAATCTTCACCTTCAGATCATCATCCAAATCAAGTGGGACCGATTCAATATCAGGAACATATCCAGCTTCAATTATTTTTTTCAAAAGATTATCAAGTTTCATGTCAATTTCTTTCTTATATGGATGACACCAATCTTCAGCTCCAAAAACATGAACTTTATTATCAACATCAACCCAACTATAACCAGGTAGTTTCTTTACATTTTCATCCTTCATCATCTTTCTAACATTCCTTACATCCTCCCATTGTTGTTCTTTTGCATAAATATTTGAAAGTAATACATGGGCCCCACTGTTTTCGGGGTCAACATTCTTTAGTCTTTCAGCTGCAAGTTTTCCCCTTTCTTTATCGCCATATTTTTTACAAGCTGCAAGAAATGAACACCAACCATACGCGTTTGGCTCAAATGGCATTTTTGTAATAAAGATTTCAGCTTCTTCAAGCTTCCCAGATCGACCCAATAAGTCAATAACACACGAGTAATGTTCTGATCTAGGTTTTATTCCATAAACTTTTTCCATTAAATTAAAATAACTTAATCCTTCTTTTAGTAAACCTGAATGACTGCACGCGTTTAAAATATTAATAAAGGTTACCGCGTTTGGTTTTAAGTTTTGAACCACCATCTTATTGAATAAATCTATCGCTTCGTGACCTAAACCGTGGTGAGCAAAGATACCAATCAATGAATTCCATGCGTACTCGTTTGCTTTAGAAATCGTTTTGAATGCTTGAATCGAATGATCAAGCAAACCACATTTCCCATACATATCAACAATGGTAGATGAAACAAAAGGATCTTGATCAAGTTTGTATTTCAAAACTAGAGCATGAAACTGAGACCCTTGTTCAAGTAACGCATGATTAGCACAAGCTTTGATTAAGCTAGAAAATGTGAACTCATTAGGTTCAATTCTTTGTCTCTTTAAGTTGAGAAAAATAGTCAACGCTTTCTCGATTTCATCAGATTCAACATACCCATCAATCAAAGAAGTATATGAAACAATATTTGTACCTTTAGAGTCTAATTCAAGCAATCTTGAACCGCTATTAATGTCTCCTGTTTTACAATACATATCTGTAAGTGCATTGCTAACAGAAACATGTGGTTCAAACCCTAACTTTACCACAAATGTATGAAGACATCTTCCAAAGTTGTAAGCTTTGAAAGAAGCACAAGCACAAGCTGCACTGCAAAGTAGATATTGATCAATTGTAACGTCTTCAATCAACATCTTTTTAAAGGACACCAATGCTTCTTCATAATAACCGTTTTTTGAATACCCATCAATCATTGAATTCCATGAAACTTCATCCTTAAACGGCATCTCCTCAAAAACCATACAAGCCTCAACTATTAAACCACACTTTGAATACATGTCTGCTAAATTACTACCAACAAACAGCTCATAGCTAAACCCAACTTTAACAGCAAGGCAGTGGATTTGCTTCCCGATTTGAACCGATTCGAGAACCGAGCAAGCTTGAATCACACTAGAAAACGCAAACTGATTCGGGTTTTCACCGGAAACCAACATCATACAAAATGTGGTAATTGCTTTGGAATACTCTGAATTTTGAGAAAACCCAGATATCATAGCAGTCCAAGAAACCAAGTTTCGTTGAGGCATTTCATCAAACAGCTTGTGGGCATATACGAGTTGGTCACATCTTGCATACATAGATAGCAGGTGATTGATGAGATAAGTGGATGATGGGTATCCAGAAGTGATGAGCTGTGCATGAAGTTGTTTCCCTTTTGATAACTGTTTCGATTTGGCGTAGGTTTGAAATACGCGAGCCAAGGTGTTTGAGTCTTGGTGCAAGTGTTTGGTTAACGTTCGAAATGTCATAACAAATGTCAGACATCAAGGAATACGCTCAAAAACGAATCTTGAGAACAAAGTTGTAAGGGGTAGGGAATTCATACACTAAAAAAGTTATGACTTGAAAATTGGAAAAAAAAAAAAAAAAAAAAAAAACCGTCTAAAAAAAAGATAATAATATGTTGTATAGTTTTGGCTAGCTCTTGTCGTTATGAGGCGAGACAAGGAATCCTTTTATTGTAATAAAGTTTAAAAATATAAACCACATATGTTTTTGCCTGAAAATGGTACACTTGAAGTGGCCATACCTAGAGGTGCAGAAACCGATTAACCGGTGTTCATAAACTGGCTTTTGATAGAACTGAACTGATTTGGAACCGGTTTCAAGAACCTATATTTCAAAACCGATGGAACCGATCTAGGTTGAAACCAAATCGGTTAACCGGTATAATAAATTTAATTCTTATTACTGCACCGGTTGGTTAACCGGCTCCAACTTGGTTTGAAACCCAAACCGGTTTTGCTTTAAACGGTTTGAAACCAGTTCGTCCCCTATAACTCCAAACCGATTACGAACCGCCGGTTAATCGAAACTAGTCAACTTGGTCGTACAAACCGGTTTCAAACTAGTATCAGGTCGGTTAAGTGGTTTTTTTGTGCACCTCTACTCATACCCATTGGATACTCAAATAGTCAAATGGATCGGAAACTCCTCAGAGATCTTTAATGTGGCAGCCGTGAGAGATCTTATTCGTGGCAATGAGGATCACAGTTCTCGCTATGTGATGGAGTGGTGCAGATGGGTTCCTGTTAAATGTAATATCTTCGTGGAGGGCCGAGTTTGGTCGTATCCCGACATGCGATGCCCTTATAAGGCGTGGTATTGCTATTACCGACCCCTCTTGCCCTCTTTGTAGCGATATTGAGGAGTCGGCTGACCACTTGCTCACGGGGTGAAGCTTTTCCTTGCAAGTTTGGGAGAAAATTCGGCGGTGGGGCAGGATCCAAAATTTTTACACTTTCTCGGTCAGAGACCTGCTCTGTATGTCCGATCATTGTTATTTGAGAGGGGACGGGAAGGCGATCATACATGGGATTATCATTACCGCTTGTTGGTGCATTTGGGACGCTAGGAATAATGCCAATTTTCGTGGTAATCAGTCATCAGTGGAGGATGTTTTTGAGAAAATTAGGTCCTTGGGTTTCTTATGACTCACTCATAGATCTAAGCTTAAGGTTGGCAATTGGGCCGACTGGTGTAATTTTGTTTATATGTAATCTTTTTTCTTTTTGTATGTTTGTTTCTAGCCCGGTCTTCGGGTTAGTGGTTCTATAGAAGTTAGTGGTTCTATAGAAGTTGATTTTTCAAAAAAAAAAAAGAGTCAAATACTACACTTTTTTTATATTTTACAAGATTACATAATATATTAAAATATATGGTTCAGACTAGGGGTGTGCAACGGTTCCAGAACCGTTAAAACCTAACCGATCCGGAACCGAAATCTACCAATTCTTGGAACCGGAACCGAACCGTTAAAAATGTTAACGGTTCGGTTATTTAACGGTTATTGTCTGTCGGTTCCTAAACGGTTCCAACAGAACCGGTAGCAAACATGTTTTAACAACATGCAAAAAAAGAACCTGATCGAGTTTGACCCGACTCACACGTGTTCCAATAACAAAATTCAACTAAGATTCAACAAAGTTCAACCTTAATTCAACTAAGATTCACCAAAAAAAGAACCATAATTCATCTTAAATTCAATAAAAATTCAACCAAAACAATACGATTCATTGGTCTAGTTGACTTTTTTTATCAATATGAATTTGGGCATTTTTTAATGTGATCCGTAGACTAGTATATACTACTAATTAGTATTAATATAAATTAACGGTTCTCTAAAAATACCCGATAAAAGAACCGGAACCGAACCGGAACCGAAAATCATCATATTCTAGAACCGGAACCGAACCGTAACTTACGGATTCGGTTCGGTTCCACACTAACGGTTCGGTTCATCGGTCCTATCGGTTCGGAACCGCGAACTGCTCACGCCTAGTTCGGACAATCAGCAAACATAGTCATGAGAAACTGAAACCCTCGTCTCAAACCACAAAAACTTATAAACCAACATGTTTTTTACATCATATATACAGTATACTACACCAACCAATTAATTGAACACTAGAGATAATTAAGCTTTCCAAACCGTAGGATTCGTTTGGATCGATTTGGCGGTTTCGACCAACGTCTCCTATGTGCGCCATTGGTTTCAATGGCAAACAAAGACACGTACACTTGTCAACTACCACATAAACTCACACACACTATATCGACGTGCATCAATACACACCTTAAACCCACATCGAAAGAACTCTTCTATTTCCACATAAATAGTTAATCATGTTGTTCTCAAATGCATCTTGAAGAAGCAAGCACTCATTGATCAGTCTCCACCATTAATTTGTTCATAAGAACTCGCTGGAATCGAAAACGGAAAGATTTCATCTTTTCAATGGATGCTCACCGAAACCCTAATCTTGCCACCACCCACAACCACCACCACCACCACCACCGTATTCATACTATATCATTATCATCTTCACAAGATTTTGAAACAACCCATGAAGAGTTTTTCATTAAGAATCCAAAACAATCTTCTGATGAACAAGAAACGTCTTTCTTGGCTGCCGGAGAAGGAAACCACAAGGCGGAGATGGTGGTGGAGGAGAGTGGAAGAGAGAGGTTAAAGAGACACCGGGTGGAGATGTCGGGTCAGGTATGGATACCGGACATATGGGGACAAGAGGATCTGCTGAAAAATTGGATAGATTCCACAGTTTTTGATTCGTGTTTAGAGAAGAGTAGCATAATGTCAGCAAGGGAAGCTTTGATTCAAGAAGGAAGAACAACCATAAGGATAGAGAATAGTTGTTGATCAACTTGTACTAGTAATTGAGATGTAATGACAATTGATAATGTTAAGTATTGATATATAGACCATTAAACAGCAAAAATTTGAACAAGGTTATTTCTAATTTTGAAAAGAGAAAAGAGGATTAGAATTGCTTAATACAATTTCCAGGTGCAATACTTTTTTTATCACAGTAATTTGTGAATTATTTGGTATTCTATACTTCTCTTGGAGTTTTATCTTGGTACCTACCTTATAACTCGTATGTTACAAGAGTGGTTTACAAAAAAAAATTTAAAAGTTTTGACAAAAGATATTATATAATTCAAAGTTAGATTTTAAATGAAATAAAGGTTGTTAAAGTATTAAACACAAATTTCATTCAAATGTATAAAGTATTTTATAGATCAATGTAACTATTTGTACACAATATTAGAAGTTTATTTGTACTTGTATCATCTTATAATATCAATAATTTAACTCCATTTACATTTTTACTCTAAAAAGTGTTACGTAGAATGTTTTTTACTATCTTCACTAGAATGTAAATGAAATTTATCTGCTAGAAGGTATAAAATGACAAAACAAACCAAAAGAAGATGGTTGTTAGTGGACCTAATATGTTATATATATAAACAGTTTTTTTAACTTGGGCCCAAAATAAAGTAGGCCCAAGACAAAAGCCTAAAAGTTTCTTAATAGGAGATGGCCTGACCAGTGACCACCAAAGGAATGCGTATTTTGTAAACGGTTTAATGTGTGTCAAAAACAGCAACCACATCAATAGAATATGCATTTTGTAACGGGTCAAAGTGGTTAAAAAACAATCAAACCAATAGAATGAATATTTTGTAAACTTTACAAAGTGTGTCAAACACAACAACAATCAAAACATTAGGATATGCATTTTATAAACCAGTCAAAGTAGGTAAAAAAAATTAAATTAAATAATTTACAAAACACAACACCAATTTGTTTTGCTAATGAGACAAATATACTCCTACTCCTAACCCTCTTTAAAAAGAGAAATTGCCAAATATACCCTTCCAATCACCAAACATAGTGTTTACCAGCCTATACCAAAAAAATTGATGCTTTATTCAAATACTTCATTGTCAACCTTATGTATCAATTAGTGCTACCTGCACATCTCTTTAATTTCATATTTGCCCTGAAAACAAATGAGCAAAAAAGGTAAAATTACAATACACTCCCACTCTCACAAAATATTAATGAACCAGACACATGATTTTATGACATTACTAACAATCACCCTCATTTGTATGGAATGGGTGAATCTGAGTTTTCCTTTATTAATATTGGGTAACTATGTTGAACGTTACACATGTCAAAAGTCAACTAAACTGTATCCAAATACTAACGATTTCCTGTATTGTTTTATTTTTAAATAAATATCTTATTATTTAAATAACATAGATTTGTAATTAGTTTCAATACATTAACTATATTTACAAAATACCAAAAATTGGACCAAATTGTAAGTGAACCCGTTGTTATACACGCATAAAAAGTATTTGTCATTCCTAATCTAAACTCACTTTGATTACGGTGAGACCAATGGTTTAGGTCTCGCAGAAAGCGGCGGGGACCGGGGACTGATGTAAACAGTTGTAGCTCAAAAAAAAAAAATTGTATGTACAATTGTACATGTATCTACATAAAAATATTACAATGGAGCTGATTAAGATGTTGGTTCAAACACCGTCGTAGGCGAACTGAGGTAAAAAATTGCAAAAACTGCTCCTCGTTTTTTTATATGCATATACGTACTTAAAAATATTATACTATATATATAGTTACAAGAGAATTTTTAATTAATCAGATGGTTTAGGCTTTGACACATGGTTTCTTGGTGGTTTTGAAATATATTAATTCTAAATGCTTTTGGGTACTAATTGTGACTTTCCGAAGTTAAGAAAAACCTATAAATCCTTAATCACATAAAATCTTCAATTATTCTTAAAGTACATGTGTCCAATAACATTACTTGCGTAAAAGATATCTATTTAAGAGCATTCATATTTGGTTCTCCTTTTATCTTTATAATTCACTAAAAATTATTATATTTTTTCTCTTCTATTTAATTAAATAATATTTGTTTATACCTTTATCACTACATTTTATTTCTCATATTTAATTAAATAATACTTCTTTTTACATTTACCATTACCTTTTTTTATCTCTCCAATTTACTTCAATGAACAGTGTTTCTATATATTTACTAGTTTCATCAGTTTCTCTATATATCTCTACTCATAACCACTTTCAACCAATCTCTATAATATAAAGAACTCACTCAGATAATTTTTAAAGATCAAAATGTGAATGCTCTAACAGATACATCGGCGATCGATATAACCTTAAAAGTTGTTTACAGCCATTTTCGTGAGCTAATTATATAATTATCTTAGTAAGCTAAAACTATAAAGTTATACAATCGTTCTGACCAAGTTTGACTGAATCATTTCAGGCATACTGATTAGTGACTACACATATTCTAAAGCTACAAACTTATATAATCATGGACATTAGTTTGATTCAGGTATGCTATCTAAAACAGGCTTCCATCTTCCACAACTTATAATATTCTCTTCAACTGATTTTTCTTTTATCACATGAGAAACCAAATCACCTACTGAAACACCACCATTTTTCAACATCACCTCCAACTCTTGTTTGGTTATCACCAGCTTAATCCTCATAACTTTATCTCCGCCTTTAGATCCCGCCATTAATTCTGGGTTCGTGTTGAATCCCGAAGAAGATTCCGGAAGTCGCACTCGATTATACATCTGACCACTTAAGAATTGCTGATCAACTTTCATGGATTCTTTATGTTTGCTAACTTCTTGACAAATTTGCATGATCTTGTTCTGTCTAATCATACAATTTCCCATTTTCAATCGATTTGTTTTCACATGAAAAGCAGCTAATTAAAGAAGCGTTTTTTTTTTTCAGCTAGAAGAAGGTTGATTGGATTATATTATTAATTTGCTGTATTTATAGAAATATTGCAGTTTACAATCACTACAGAAATGATATATTACACTTTGGGCCCCATGTAGATTCTTTGTTGATGCTCATGCACAAATCACATTTGATCTTCTCATTTAACTACCAAATTCAACTTTTATTGTTGCTTTAAATAAGTATATAGTGTATAATTAAATAATAGTTAAGCAATTTCAAACAAATTCACTAGATGTGGCCACTACAATCCATTTACTTATGTATGGGTTGATTTGGTTTTTATTAAACTCTAACCCTGTCTAAGGGTTTATATAAAATACATCTTAAAAGAAAACGGTTCATATATGTCAAGCCACTAAAGTGTACTGTTATTGAATCAATTAATCAAATCCCCAAATTGATCATTTTCTTACAATGAATCAATAATATCTTAATTGGTCTTCATTTTTCTCTTTACTCATAGTGGCTTAATTAATGCTTTCCGGATTAAGATTAAGATGGTCAATAATTTGGTAGCTTTTGTGTTATTGCTTTGCATATAAATGTGGCCTACATATGGTAATGGTAGAGGATTTGTTTCACACACCAAAAGTTACATTGGTTGGTAGGCTAAAAAAAGTAGGACCACTAAAGCTTTTGTTGGCTATTGCACACTTAAGTTCCCATGCAAGCACTTTTATATCCGCACAAAGCACATTTAATAGATGCATATAAACAAACGAAAGTAAACGGACATTAACAAAGATTTTATCGAACGTTCACAAACATAAATTAGTGAATGCAAGTTGTTTTCGTGTTCGTTCGTTAACTTTTTCTCACATAGATATATCCCTCTTAGATGCCTAATATTTTACGTCTCCATCATCTTTTTCCACCCCCACTCCAAAACAAGTTCAAAAGAAAAAGATACATTTGCTTTCTGCCCGCCAATAGCTTCTAACAACCCCACTAATTAAGGGCATTTTGCTTTTTCTATTTTCAGTCCTTTAACTTTTGTTAGTTTGTCATAAATTCTTCTTTTCATGGAACAAAGGTGTTTTATACTATTGGGAAGTAAATAGATTCGTGATACATAGTTTAAAGTTGCGAATACAACATAAACAGCATATCATAGTGTGCTAACCTAACAATCTTAAACATAGGTTTTGATATGGTTGTCATATGAAGTGAGAGTTTAATTATTTGTTAATATGAAACAACTTAGATCTTGATGTATAATTCAACGTGCATGACTCGTTAATTGGACTCGACTAAGTAGCTCAGCGGCCTCTGATGTTAGGAAACGAGTTAGATTTCAATAAATATTTCTTCTACATTTACACGAAGCTTCTTTAATTCAACAACTTTTAATGCTAGTAATTCATATTTATGTACACATTACATAGCTGTACTCGAAAGTCAAAACTATAAATTTGCGTTAGAATTTTGTCGTGTCAGGAATTCATGTTTATACATGCAAAAGGTAGTGTGTGATATTTATGTCTCCATAACTCAAATGTAACTTGAACACATGAGTATCTAGCCACGAACTCTTTTGATCAGTTAAGATATTCATCTCTTATTGTCACTCTCTGATTATTGTATCATTTTTTTCTCGTCTTTTTCTCAAATTAGATACTAAAATATCTCTCATATTTAATACTAATAAATTAAAGTAATGAAATTAAAAATTAAATATAGAACTTTTATTAATATTTTTATTACACGGTCATATACAAAAAATGTGTTTTCCAGGCATGTTGACCGTCCTGCAACCAAGGTTAGAGAATGCGCTAGGCACTACCTAGGCGGTGAGGTACCGCACAGGGATTAATCGGAATTAGTCGGGATTAATCGGAACTAGGCGGATTGGATTTTATATGTAATTTTTTGAAATTATATATTGATATTAATATATATATATACAAAATTTATATAAAATATATAAAAATAGATATATTTTTATAAATACTTAGAAGATTTTGACCAATTTAAATAGATTTTAGCCAATTTTGATTGATTTTACCAAAAATTTGACTAACTTTGACCGAAATTTAACCAATTTTGACTTTTTTTAGCCAATTTTGACTGATTTTTGGGGATTTTGACCGATTTCTGGCCGCCTAGGTCCGCCTAAACCCGCTTAGCACCTAGACAGCCGCCTAGGCCAAAATCGAGGCGCCTGGAGGCCTCTTAGGCCGATTTTTACAACACAACAGCCATGGCTCAGAACACCGCAGGACGCAACTGACTCACTGTTCTAAAGTCAAGTTAAAGGGTGGGATTTGAACTCCATGCCCCCACACAGCCATATACATTGTGCTATAGACACTAAAGAGCATAGTTCTGGATTTCTCCCTAAGTGGGTCAACTGGATACCTGAAAAACGCACAAGTAACCATGAAAACAAGGACGACTAAAATCATGTGCGGGAGGTGCCCCTGCATAGGGCTTGGTTTTTAGGGGCCCCGAAATTTTGAAAAAAAGAAATAACTATATATTTTATAAAAAACATTTGTAGTTTATAATGATTTTTGTAGCTTTATTTAACCCAACTAAATATTTCTTAAAGGCCTAAACTATAAATCCATTTGATCAACAAATCAAATTTTGATCCATTAAGTTTTGATGCCTAACAACTTTGCTTGAAAGAATGATAGGAGAGTGTCACGACACACGATTCGTTTAGGTATGCGAAACGCATTACTTTGTTACAACAATATTGTTTTGTATTGTTTACTGACTTGTTGTTATCTAAATTATCGTTGATATAAGAAAAAACTATATATATGAGGCAATTTTTTGGACTCGCACACGACATCGAATCCTTGAAAACGACCGTGCAAAAGCAATTACACTTACGTGAGAAATCCTCACCATTAAAATAATAGGTTTTGTTTACTGTTTCGACCCGCATTTGTCGGAAATTTTGCTCCATGACGGCAAGCACAACCTCCTATCTCCTCATAACCTTGTCTTTTCTCCGGCACTGTTCATCACCATCAGACAGCATCGTATCTTCTACATGCTCTGCCTCGAACGCGGCAGTTCACCGGTGCCCCGAATGTTTTTACTTTTATATATGAAATTTGGTCTAATTGATTTTTTATAACCTGACCCAACCCGATTCGACGAAAACCGTCCCGAACATAAAAGAAAAAGATTATTATATAATGACACTTAAACGTTCCTAAAAAATTTCACACTCCATAAAAGAAATTTTTGGTTTCGTCACTGGTCATAGACCCAAAAGCCATCCGTTAAAATTTTGGATCATTTCTTGATTTATGTGTTTGCATATAGACATGCTAATCTTGTAATCTTCACGGTATCATTCTCGGATATGCCTGAAGCAACAATTTTAATCTATATTATATAATAAAAGAAGGTTTATGAGGAACATATGTCACTTTGTGATGGTCTCCTTCATCTTTATTCCCTTCTCTCTCTCATATTAATTTGTAACATTTATTTATTAACATTTATTTTTAACAACTAAAAAGGGAACCATCTATAAATTAATTAAAAAAACAAAATTGATTTACAAATTTGTAAATATTACAATGTGAAAAGTTTGAACTTTAACTATATAGACACACATATAATCTAATCTTATTTTTCATTTATATATTCGTGTAAGTTGTTTGAGGTCACATGTCACAATTTTATAAAGTTTAGATTTATTTTTCTTGCTTCTCATATTTAATCTTTCATATATATGTGACTACTTTTTTATTTTATACGTAATATATAAGATTTCATTATTTATTTAACTTTTTTTTATTAAACCTGTGTAATACATACGTAACATAGTTAAATAATATTTCCATTAAAAGATTACTAATCTTTTGTTTGACTTGTCAACATTAAATTCCAATCAGTACAATACTTTTGTGGGCCGGTGCCAAAACCCTGTGAACCAAATTTATCCTTGAGGTCCAAATATTGACCGATTCAGGCTTCGCAGATCCAAGTTCCAACTGGTCCTTGGCCCGTTTATTTGGTTTTCTTATTGTGTAATGTGTATTGCTTACTATTTTAAGGTATGATTTTTCAATAGATATTTTTTTGCTTTTACATAGGGTTAAGTAGAGGTGATTGAAAAGCTCAATTGTTTCCGAGTTGGATGATCGGAATCGATCTATTGACGTATCAATTCTGATTCAGACTTAATCAAGATTTACCTCAACATTAACAAGGGATATAACAAATATGGTTTACGCTATTGGTACCCATCCTCTTTTATTAGTTATACCCCATCCCTACAAAATCATATCAAAACTTGTTATTTTCTCACCTTGAAAAAAAATCATTATTTAAAAAAAATTAGTTCAAAAACATTTTTTTTTGTAAAATAATATTTTAAGTAATATAAACAATAATGTTTAAAAAAATATAATTGTAGTTTTTGAAAAACTAATTTTGTGAGATAAAGCACTGGTGCTTGAAATTTGCAAGTGATTTTTTTTTTCTGTAACGCAATGTTTTACTTTTTTTTGGGAATAAAATCATATTCATAAACAAATTTCAGGTTGATAAATTGTTCACAACAAAACTGGCTAATTATCTTTTCTTTTCTTTATCTTAATCAGGGTGATAAAATATAGAAATAATGGTAGATGTGTATAAAAATACAAGATTAATCACTAAGTGAAAACAAAGATGTTAGAGCAAAATGCGGTTTTCGTCCTTGAGTTTTGTATAAACGTGCAGTTTCAGTTCCCCCTTAACAGTTTTTATCTCTGAGTTTTTATTCTTAACAGTTTTCGTCACTAAGTCTATATTCTCTCTACATCTCCGTCTAATTATTTGAGTGTTCTGATTAGTAAAACACGCAACATTAACCAAAATGTCCCACACGTGAAGGGCATGTGGAGGAATTCTAACGGAAAATAGACTCATGGAAGAAAATTGATAGGAAATGAAACTTTAGAAATGAAAACTGTTAAGAGTTGTAATACCCCGACCGATGACGGAATCATCGGGATGCACGAAAAAGGACATTAAACAAAAAGTTCAAAGCACATAGCATTTATTAAAGTCGCATAGATAATTTTTTTTTTTGAAAAGAGCATAGATAATTAAGTAGCATTGATCAAATGTACTAAAGGAAACAAAATAAACTAAACAATAAGTACTAAATTGATTAAATTTTAAAAGTAGCTAAGTCAATAAGTCCGTAGCTTAAGCACTCATCTAATTAACACCTGAAACATGTGAAAATAAGTTTGTTAGCTGTAAAGCTAAGTGAGTAAACAAAATAATAAAGTAAAATAGATAGAAATCCGAGATCCATCAAGTAAGTGCATGTATTATTACATAATAGCACGTTCATAAAAATACTACCTGCCAAT
>WOUH02000036.1:4147053-4173366 GCA_009936405.2 Stevia rebaudiana
TATATATATTTTAAATATTTATGATACAAGTTTGTAACCTTTTGTAACTTTTAGGGTCGTGCAAGAGAGGCTGGTGAAATTAATAAAAGTTTACTTACTTTGGGACGAGTAATAAATGCTCTAGTTGAACATTTGGGACACATCCCTTACAGGTTTGGACAATTTCTTGAATCTTGTTTGTTTTCCTTTATTTTCAGTTTTCAATGTTTGTGAACACATTAAACATTAATACTAGTTTAATAATTTTTTAATCATTGTCACATCATTTGTCAGTCATATATGCTTTAATCTGGGTGAGAGATTTCTTATTTTTTATAAAAATTTAAATTTCAGAGATAGTAAACTGACTCGCCTACTTCGCGACTCGTTGGGTGGAAGAACAAAAACATGTATTATTGCAACTGTATCTCCTGCTGTACATTGTCTCGAAGAAACTTTGAGCACATTAGATTATGCACACAGGGCAAAGAATATAAGAAACAAACCAGAGGTAATCTCTTTCATTTAATTTAATTACTTCATTTTCATTGATGTGTTTAGTTTAATTGTTTTAGGTGTATAGTTAAACTATGAAATTTAATCACACAATATCCTGTGTTGTTTTTTGCTTCTTAAGTAATTTTCATATTGGTTTTGAAAATTATACAATCAGGTTAGCATCTTTATCTGAGATGATGCTGGCATGTTTGCCAGTTAAAGTTTTTAGTTTTAATGTATGAGGGATTATACCCTAAACTTTCACAACTTATTTTCTTGTGTTTTTGGAGGTTACTTACCAAACCGAACCAAACCAAACCAAACCAAACCAAACCGACTAATTTTGTTTCGGTTAATATGTCAATCGATTTTCTTTGTCTATCTGTAGGTAAATCAGAAGATGATGAAAACAACTTTAATCAAGGATCTTTATGGTGAAATTGAAAGACTAAAAGCTGGTAAACATTGTGTTATTGGATAATATCTTCAAGTTTTTTAATTGGAATTAGTTTCAACTAACTTATGTGTAATTCTGTTTTGATAACTTTCTCTTCCAGAGGTTTATGCTTCACGTGAAAAAAGCGGCGTTTATTTACCAAAAGAGCGATACTACCAAGAGGAAATGGAACGAAAGGTATCAAAACTCTTGGTTTTCATACATCATTTTATCATTTTAATATATAATGTGTATTTTGAAATGTATATTGCATCACAACATTTTTATAATGCTCTTAAGCTGGTTATCTTTGTGTTACATTATTTATTGATTTTCAACTCAAACTACAAACTTATGCTGCATTATTCGAGTTTAACATCACATGCTTCTAATCTAACAGTATTATACTTTGTTTAGTCAATGGCAGATCAAATTGAAAAAATGGGAATCAAGATAGAAAGTCAACAAAAGGTTTGTTAATTTGGTTAGTATATTTCACTTGTTTCTGCATTTTTTTCTCATTCATTTAGTGATTTACAGCAATTTGAGGAATTGCAAACTCAATTTAAGGCCAAGGTAGAAGACTGCTCTGATTTAAGCTGCAAACTTGAGTTTACACAGGTAAATAGAAACTTGTGAGATTATCATTATTACTCTTATTATTATTATTTGTTTATTTTACTTTAGAGATATTTAATAGTATCCCTGAATCTTGATATATAAAGCCTGATTCCGTTTGAATAATTTTTGCTAATTTTACAACTATGTAGAATGCATTGAATCAAACCAATAATGTGTTAGCTAATACTGAAGAAACACTGAAGAAATGTCAGTATACTCTCAAAGAGCGAGATTTTATCATACATGAACAGAAAAAAGCAGGTAGATCTGCTTTTTTGTGTCAATATTTTAGTCTTTTTACACAAACAATATTTATTAAATATGCATCTTTTACATATGGCTGAATATTTCATGCAGAAAATGCATTGACTCATCAAGCATGTGTTCTTCGTGCTGACTTAGAAAAATCTCTTCAGGACAACGCATCATTGTTTATGAAAATTGGTATGCATGATCTCTCATATACATACACATATATACATTCATACATGCATATATTTCAATATTTAACTATATTTTTTTAATTTAATGCAGCAAGAGAGGATACACTGAATGCTGATAACAGATCAGTTGTAAATAAGTTTGAATCTGAGCTGGCACAAGATGTTGGTTCTCTTTGTAACATGGTAGCTGCATCTGTATCCAAACAAAATGAGCAAATTCAGTGCATTGAAAAGTTTTGTAAAACTTTTATTAACATGAATGATAAGGTAATACTTTATTCGTCGCGTACTCGCGTTTCACCTAATGTCTAATGTGTAATGATATTCAATTGTTTTTATTTTTTTATGATACAGGCGATATCTGACTTAAAGAAAAAAGTTTCTGCATCAAAGAATTTGTATATTTCTCATATTGAAGATATGGAAAATGTTGTACGTTTGCACAAAGCGAGTGCTAATGGAAATTTAGAAGATATTTCAACCAAAACCTTGTCTAATGCTTGCTGTGTAGAAGATGTAAGTACAAACAATAAATTTGCATGCAAAAAACTTCTGTTTATTAATAAGTTATGTTATAATGTAAGTTTAAGTTTTGATCACTTTATTTTTATCAGTTAATGGTTGAAGAAGTTGCTAAAGGACAATCTATATTTGATGAGTTACAAGAAACTATATCAACCCAACAAGGAGAAATTGTAACTTTTGCTAGAGAGCTTCGAAAGGTTTGTGCTTTTTTTTTTTTGTTTAATTGAAAAACTAAAAGGTGTCTTTTATCTTAAAATTGGATTTTAACTTTTTACAGAGATTTGATGATAGCATCCATCATACGACCAACATATCCGAGTTCGTTAACGGTATATTTGATAAGCTAATGGATGAATCAAAAGAGTTAGGAAATCATGCTAATAAAGTTGATGAGACACAAACAAATAATATTAATGAATTTCAGATGGCATATGAGGTATATTTAAAATACTTTTAAATAACAAATATGAAATACCATTCAATATTTCTAACTTTTTTTTTAATTTTAATTTGTTTAGGAGCAATCAAGATCTGATGCACAGAAGCTTATTGCTGATGTCACAAGTTTGGTCTCGAGTCATATGGGTAAGCAAAAAGAGATGGTGGATACGCGTTTGGCAGGTATAAGAGAAACCGCTACCGGAAGCAAGACAGTTTTACACGCGCGTGTTTCTTCAATTGAGGGAATTACAACAGATGCCAAAAGAAAATGGCAAGAATTTTCTTTACAAGCAGAAAATGATGCAAAAGACAATGCTGATTTTTCTGCTGCTAAACATTGCAGATTTGAATTACTGCTACAAAAATGGTAATTAAGATCATTTTATGCAATCTTAATTTTTAAAGAGCTTATTATTATTATTATTATTTTTTTTTTTAAATTCTTTTTTAATAAACTTTTACGTCCAGTGTTACTACTACTGATACTGCATTGAATCATTACAAAAAAACACATGAATCGGTGACTGACATTTGCAAAGAACATGTCTCAGCAATTGAGGAACTTGTCAGGTGAGTTATGCGCACAAAATATACGAAAAAATATTTAAACTTTTAAATTATTTTTAATTTAATTAAACTCTGCAGAAGTGCTTCTGAGAACAATGAACTTCATGATGCTGAGGTAAGTTCTGCAAGGAAAACTGCTGAAGATGACATGTTAAAATATAGCGATGACATCATTAAACACATGGAGGGTAAGTTTGGAAGATTAATATTTAGAACATGTTTTAAGTATGTGTTAATTAGATCCATTTGTCATTAATCATGTTCCAATTTCCACACATGGATCTTTGTTATAGGTTCCTCACAAAAGGAGCAAGATGCTGTTAATGGAATTTTAGAAACAACAAAAACACAAAACATGTTTCTTGAATCTTTACAAAAGGAACACTCAACAAAATCTGATGCAATACAACAGAAGACTCATGATACTTTTCAGCAGAAATATATGGTAATATGACACGCGATCAGATCTTGATGAGTCTTATCATATACAGTATACTGATATTTAATACTTAATGATTATAAATTTTTTTTTTTCTTATTTTTTATTTTGGGTGCAGGATTATGAACCATCTGGAAATACTCCTGTAAGAGTTGACACTCATGTTCCAAGTAAGATGACGATAGAATCACTTCGTGCAATGCCAGTTGAAACATTGTTAGAGGAATTTAGAGAAAATCATATGTTTGAAGTTAAGGAAGTAAAGATTTCACCAACTTCTCGTTCGCCACTTGCGGAAGTAAACTAGTTAGCATATTGTTGTTATTGTTGGTTTTGGTTTATTTGTACTTGTTTATTTTGTATATTGTCATATATGAAGAGGGATTGTGATAGATGGATGAATTTATATAATCCCTGCTTGGGATTTGTTATGTAAGATTTATTTTTTTTTTATTTGAAGAGATGATTTTCATAATTTGATTTATGATGTATGGTATTGTATGCTTTGTGAATGCATCTTATAGATAATATATAAAGGGAAAAGTGAATATGGTGCTGTTATACATATAACTTGTATGCGAAACCTATCAAAATGACGTAGTTTTGATTAAAAACCTAATTTTGATTAAAAGTTCCCGAACTCAATCTAATTAAAATCACTTTTGGTTACAATCATTCTTGTTGTTTGTAAAAATCAATTCGGGTTGTTAGGTTTGTAAATCACGTCCTTGCTATAGTTTGTATATCGTTCGCCCACCTGATTGTTCACTTGTTTTTTTATCAAATGTTTTGCATTCATTTATGGAAGTTCAGTCGTATCCATTTTAAAATTCTTCGTCATCCCATGGTGGCACACAAGTCTTTTTTCTTGTTTATTGGCAATATTAGTAATTGTTTATTCAATTGTTTGTGGGATTTCGTGTAAAAAGAGTATGATAGCAAAACTCTTTAAATTGAAAAGCAATTCATCTTTTAATAATTGTATGATGTAAGAGTTAATATGATATCAATTCATAGAGATAGTTGTTTAGAAAAGTTATGCACTGTTCGATTTTGAAATAGAACTTAGCATGTTGGGATGAACAATAATTATATAGGTGATAGATGAAACCAGGTCTGGCTTGAAGACGTAAAAGAGTGCAGTAGCAGACCATTAATTTTAATATATTGATGAAGAGGAAACTTTATATTTAAAGCTTTAAATTTTTTTTAAATTAGATTCAGTCAATACGACGTCGTTTTGATGGGTTTCGCATACAAGTTATATGTATAACAGCCCCATATTCACTTTCCCTATGTATAAATTGGTAGGATTCTTATAATGATAATAAAGGAAAGCGATTATGAGGTTGTGATATATTTAACTTGTCTGCAAAACTTATCAAAACTGTCATTTTGATTAAAAAAAATCAAATAAATTTTCTTTTATGTTAGTTCTCTTCTCTTCTTTTCTGTTAATTGTGTTCATTAGTTTGCTACACATTCTTCCTCAAATCACCCATGAAAATCATTTTAATTATGAATTTCCGACATCTGATCAATTAAAATCGCATCTTAAACTTTGGTTAGGATCAATTTAGCTAAATTTTTATGGTTTCCACCTCTCTACATCTTTACCGCCAATAAGAATTGATTCTTTAACTATGCTTCTAATTGAATCTATAAATCCTCTGTGTTCTGTGTTGTTTCAAAAATAAAAAATTGATTCCTGTTCAACAATTCACTTATATCAATTTTTCCACTGTTTTACAACAAGTTGGCAACATAATCATTATTCCAATTTAGATCCATCATAAGAGTTAGGAATGGTAGGCTGTTAAGGTCACTTTAACTGATATTGTGATTGTGTAAACACAAACCTCGTAAATCAATAATAATAGTAATAAGATAACCCCCCCCTCTCTCTTAAAAATTAACTTTTTGTTGATTTTAATTAAAACGACGTGATTTTGATGGTTTTCATGTAAGTTATATACAGAATAACATCCTCATATTCACTTTTCTAATAATAATAATAGTAATAGTAACATAATTTAGTTCAATAATCATTCTTATAATCTTTATTTTCCATAATAAGATAATTTTCAACATGCTTTGGCGTCTTCAACATTTAAGTTTTATGATAATTATTCACTCTAAAACCATGTTCCTAATGATTGAAAATACTTCATAAAAAAGTAGTCGACGTAGGCAGTTTCTAAGATTCCAATCTAGTGATAGTTTTTAACTCATAAAAAACCTAAATGTTGAATATTGTATCGATGAGAAGTCTGGTAAATATTACATGTACTTTTTGATGATGAAAGAAAATGCATAAAGTTTAAGAAATATTAGAGGTTGTTTTTTAATGATTTTTGTGTAATATTTTGAGCTTGTTAAGCCATATAATTACCAACTACAACCCAAGTTTTAAATTT
The DNA here is from genome assembly GCA_009936405.2 of Stevia rebaudiana. NCBI lineage: Eukaryota > Viridiplantae > Streptophyta > Magnoliopsida > Asterales > Asteraceae > Stevia > Stevia rebaudiana. The sequence goes on from WOUH02000036.1 coordinate 4,153,420, forward strand.
TATATAAAAATGAAGTTTGAACATGTTTTGTATGGAAGCTTTTGATCAGTTTAAACGTGACATTATAAAATTTAAATGGGACCGTTTATTAGATATTGGTTCAAACTTTTGAAATAAAGTCTTACAAATTTTTATAACAATAAAGTTTAAACATGTTTTGTATAGAAGCTCTCAAGTTTAAACGTGACATTTTAATAATCAAAATGGGACCGTTTATTAGAATTAGTTCTAAATTTTAATACAAAGTTAAGAAAGTGTTTATGAAAATAATTAAAGGTGTTACATACAAAATCTTGTTCACGTTGTTTAAACATATATATATTTAAGCACGTTTCCACTTCCTTTACCTTATTTGTGCAATAGGCACAAGTTGTACATATTCTTCTTTTGCGACTTCCTTTATTAACCCCACAACAATACCTTTTTCATGTTTTTTCCATTTCCTTCACCAACATCAATACCTTCTTCTAGTTCATCTTGCACATTTCTAAATCTTTCACTCACATCATAAAAACTTGATAACACATTTTTTTTTTTATCGAATATGTAGTTTCTAATACGTAAAATATCAATTTTAAATGAAGTTTCTTCCATTTTTATAAAACAAAAAAAGTATGACTAATGGTATTGTTAGAGAATTTGAAAACTAAAAATAAAAAGGGAAGAGTTGATAAGTTTGAGACGTCACCATTTTGTGGTTAAATGTTCGTATACGGATAAGTTGTTTCCTTGACTTCCAAAGCAACTTGTCACATTTCAAAGACCAAACACCCTAATTGATAACTGTGTTTTGATATATTTTGAAATTAAAACCTCATAAACAACTTTCTGATAAATACGGTATGGTGAGAAGACAAGTCAACTCTATATAGTCGACTAACATTGAAAAGTTAATGTGTGATTCATACCGATACCCCCAACTTGCAGCCAACTACCATAATCAAACCTGCTTTCGTAGTGTAGACTTGAAACAGTACTTTTCCTTTTAATTACAATATAAAAATTAAAGCTTTAATAGAAGATCTAGAGTTTGACTTTTGACAATGAAGCAAAACTGAAAGATCTAAACTTTTGAAACGGATAAAATGGGACACGTACTCGCAGCGAATAAGTGGATGTAAAAGCTTTGATTTTTCGAAAAGTTTTAAACGTATTAAATATAGTAAGTTATATATATCCGTTTATCATGATGACATACCCAAGACTTCATAAAAATGAGGAGGTATTGTGTTCAAATCTCACCTGAGACATAGTTTCAGTTTGGGTGATGTGGTTTTCTCAAAGGGATGGGTTTCCTCCTTGATGATGTTCTTGAGTAAGTCAAGCCTACAGCGTCTAAATTAATATGGACAATTGACATCCCTCTCAGAAAGACTCACTCGGGTATTGTGGTGGTTCCAAACACTTTCAAATATATATATATATATATATATATATATACCCGTTTATCAACTTTGTAATAAATCTCGAGTTGTGAATTTGATATTTTTGATGGTATATTTAAAGAGCATATAGTCATGACTTTTGTTGCTATTAATAGTAAAATTTGAACCTCCACTTTTCTTATAAAAAAGCAATTCAAATACTAATAACAACCCGATATGCGTCATCAAAACACTTTCTCGTACAAAAACTGTGGAAAACGATCCCAATTTCCCACCGCATTATTCATGTTTGCATTCAAATTAATAACTATTTACATGCAGCTAGCTAGCACGCACAAAAGCGTAAAGGCCACTCCACAAGTATGAGTTGCACTAATTAGTAATTACACATCTATATAGTTCAGGTTTCAAATTTGCTAGTTAAAGTGTTATATTTTTTTCTATAATTATAATATTCAGCTCAATATAATCGATTTTCACGAGGAAAAGAAAATATTATTATCCAACATATTGGTGTGTAGAATGTATTAGTGCCTGATACGTAGCAAGAGATCCAAGTTCTCGATCTTATTTCAAATTAACCTAATGGAATCTAGTTTCGTACGTAAAGATAAGGGTGCATTATTATATAGCCCTATTTATAGCATGAGGCTCTAGTACATATTAGAAATAATATATTGTAAAAAATGTAATAGAAGCCTTGGTAAGGAATTGACTTTTTTTTCCTCTTAAATTTAATATAGACTTTATTTTACTTTTCAGTTTTAGACAATACATAATCACTTATCTATATTAATGTTTAGTTTTATTTATATATGTTGGATATTTTGGTGTAATTGGAATTAACTTTATTTGTTAAATAAGACACAATAGGTATTAAATAAATCGGGTGTGGGCCGGATGCACACTTATTTGAGTCTATTGTGTCTAGGTGGAATTCCGGGGGTAGCAGCCCCCGGTAGCGGGGTCAAGGAGCGGCAGCTCTTGGCAGGGTCCAAAGGGCAGAGCCCTTTGCTGGGGTCGAGCTGCGAGGCCAAAGTTGAATTGACAATTGATCAGTTTTCTGTGATCGTAGATAGTCAGATGAGTCATCCGATGATTCATTGGACATCTTCTTTGGTTCATACGAATTTCACACGAACATCATACTTTGTTATTCAATCTAACAATTGTGTTTTATCCAATCAATGTTTTGGAGTTAACCACAAAAATCGTTTGATCTGTAAGTTTTTGGCGACTCTCAATTGATCTAGGGGCATTTGTATTCCATTTTTTGTAAAATTCACAACAATATACGCATGGTTTCCTCCAAAATATTTGGATCAACCATACAAGCTAAAAGAAACATATATGATATACGATTGAATTAAAATCTACACACTAAATTACTCTTACTGCATATATATTGACCTGGTCGACATGTGAGACTATGATGGTGTGCAGGAGGTGCTACCAAACAGGACCCCGAAATTTTGATTTTTTTACATAATTATATTTATAACAAAAAAGTATATGATTTACACTCAAATTATTTCTTATTAAAGTTTTAATTATTTACAAATGACATAGAGATCCCTTAACTCATAAATTATTAGAGTGTTAACTCAATTTTCGATTTACGAATATTTATTGTATATATTGGGCACATTTTTTAATAGTTGCACATGACATTTAAAATCTCGGAGACGACCTTGCTGTCAACCACCAAGACTTGTTCAGTTATTGCATATTGACGACCATGGGGTTTCAATTTGATGTTCCTATATATCTAAAAAAATTATATGTATAAATAGGTCAAAAGGATTGGTTTGGACAAATAGGATATATAGGGTCTTCAAATTTAGAATGAAACAACTTTCATGTTTCCCTTGTTTAAGGAAATATGTTTAACATATCGTATATATATAATCTTCTAATTTCTACAATTCATAGTCTTTATGTGGAGGGATACTGAATTTGAATTGTATTACCTAAAGTTTTTTAATATATATTTTTATACATTTTTTAATGTAGAAGTTGTATTAGGTTTATTTTTTATGATCATGATGTTATCTATCTTTAGTATCTTTAGTATTGTATATTACTAGAGGTTTCCTTATGGGTAGTTTTTATATTAATATGTTCTTTTAGAATACAGCTTAGCTTGATATTCATTTGACAACGAGTCATATTACGTTATTACTTATTAGCTAGACATATATAGTTTAGATGCCCAATTGAGGTTGACATCGCTCTTGGGATCAATGAATGTTTTTGATTTTCTCTAAATTGGCAATAAGTTCAATGTTCATGAACATCACGTATGCAGGTGGGTTTTATCAGGCTCATCCGAGGAGGGTTGCAAGGTAGGTGACTGCTCATGGCCTAATAATTTGAGGACCCATAATTTAACTAATATATATTTTTATTTGTATATGTTTTTATATAAAAATTTATGAGTGGATTCAGTTTAAACTTTGAACCCATTAAAACATAAATAGTAAACCTAATTATAATATTTCAAATAAGCTCAACAAACTTAATTAATAGTCTATTACTAGCCATAAAGAGAATTAAACCCAACTAACCTTTATCTCATAAAATTTATTAAAGTTTGAAATAAGCCCAATAGATTATTGAGCTCGTTTTTAGAGCCATTTTTCTTTCTTGCATAGGGCTCCTACATTTTTTAAGATTCACAGAGGCGGTCCTGAGTTTACAGATGATTTTCAAGTCGTTTTTAACTACTGATTCTAGTTGGGATGTTTGGATCACATTTAAGAGATAATTAATAATAGAGTAGAGAGAATTGTTGTGAGATAATAAAAATAGTTAAAATGGTTTATACCCGGCCCTAAAAGAAAGGTGGACGATGTAAAAGAAGAGAAAAACAAAAAAAGTTCTATTCTTCAAATAATGGCAACTAACAAAACGGGTTTGGAGTTACTCAACATGTCCACTTGATTGATATAATATTACATGTAAATTCATGAGTTCTAAATTCTTCTCACCTCTAATAATAAAAGTTTGCACATGATAGGTGACACACCAGTTATGGGGAATTGGGTACCCTCGTCGGTCGATCAACTTACTATATCATTTAAATATCAGAACAAAATAAGATGATAACTTGATCAATGTTGATAATTAAGCAATATTAATTTATATTAGAAATAACTTATTTACCACTAACTCCATCTTTTTTTATGTAAATTTTTTGGCATTTAAAAAATTAAAAACCATTCTAATCATTTTTCAAACACCAAAAACTCAACCTAATAATTTATTATATATGCATCTTGCTTTACTTACCATGTTTCTAATTAACATCCAGAGCATAGCTTGATTTATTAGTTATTCCTTTCAAGTCAAATACAAGAATTTGATAACCACAAACACAAGGTATGTTTTAAAGTAAGTAATCAGGAAACACATGACCACGGTAACATCTAAATCTATACATAATCAACGTACTATGAATACCTTGAGAATTGCCAGATAGTCTTCACTGTAAAAAATACCATTTTTAAAAGGGTCGGTGATGAGTTCGTAATAACTATTTGTAAAATATATCATGTTTAAGACTTTAAATTAGAACATCACGCCATTTGAAATACTCTAAGTAACTATACACAGCAAATTAATATACAAACATATGCCACAAGTGAAAGATAGGAAACATACAGATGCAAACGTGACCCAATAAAAACGTGTAAGACATCAAGATATATATTAATTGTGGCTACAAAACTTATATATAAGATATTAAACACATGTAACACATAAAAATGTATAATAATAATTGTTTCAAATACAGACATAATTATTCTAGTTGCATATATAAAAATCAAATATACTTCTTACAAAAACAAGTTAATTAATATTTCTATCTAATGATAGCAAGATTGTTAATAAAAGTCACAATCTACATGTAGCCTTCTCATGATCAGGTTGATAGCTCCAGTTTTAAAGTGGATGATAATTTAGTATTTATTGATTAAAAAAACAAGTAATAGTGAATATTTGTATAATATAGCAAACAGCATATTAATTAGTTAAAATCTATATTGGTGAATTTTATTTTTATTTTGATCGGCATTAGTGAATTCAATTAACGAAGGTTAAGTTGTAAAAACTCCATATAATATACCACTGATGTCCTTCTGCAAAATATTTTGTCCTGATTGATTAAACATTTGAGGAATATATAATGCACCTGTTACCTCATCATCGCCAACAAAATTGTAGGTATCCAATAACAAATTTAGGAGAACTATTCAACAGCATAATTAATCGGTACGTATGTAGGAGAAGACAATTACATTAACCTTAATCGTGGGTTATCTTTTTAAGACTTAAGCTCACATTTGTAAAATCATTGTAATTAATTATTAGTCAATTTTAATCTATGAAAAAATATTCAACTAGTATTTATCGGCTGACAGTTATTCTATATTGGAATGGTCATAATACTGAACTGTCTCAGAAAAAAGTGGAATTTTGTTAGGATTATTTAAACATTTTTATGTTTTATTTTTTATAGCATTCTTTATTTTGTAAAGGTAAAAATCTTAAAGTTGACAAAACTGAATCGATTTCCATAATGAAAACCGACTCCAATATTTTAAAATGTATTAATCTTATCCTAATACAACCTAGCCTATAAATACAAACCCCTCTGAAACTACCATTCACGTATTCCTCATCAATCTCTCTCACAGCAAAACACACGTTTTGCTGTGTGTTTTCATCTTCTTCTTCATAAGAAATTAAATCGTTCAGTTAATAATATTATTGATCTTTTATATATAAAAATGATGGGGGTTTTCAGTAACCTATTTTTGGTGTTTGCATTCACGGTGTGTTTGTTTCCATTGTTGAATAATATCAATGGAGGAGGAGGAGTTATGGCGTTTCACAAGACCTATATGAACCTGCAACTTTCGACTACAACAAAGGATGTCGATCAAAGTTACAGAACTGGGTATCACTTTCAACCCAAACAGAACTGGATTAATGGTAATGTTTTTTTTTTGTTTATCGAACATACACAGCATTATGCGAAAATCTTAAATTATTGCTTCTAAAATTGATTTTGATCCATCAAGAGAAACCATATATTTTCGTTCCAAACCCCTTCTTTTATTATTTAAACCTTTTCGCATTGTGTGTGTATATATATATATATGTGTGTGTGTGTGTGTGTCCTGTGTATATGGATCATGTTCCTCCTAGCTTCTTAATTATTAAAATTTCAGAATCTGAAATTAAGTCAAAATAATCTTTAATTGTGCCATCATGTGAGTTAATGAAAGAAGTGGACTGCTATGTTTGAATAATAATCCAATGCTATCACAATTATAATGTTTCTCCAGCCAATCCATTCAACTCATTTACTATATATATATGAATGAATGAAAGAAAGATTTGTTTCAATACAAATTTTGTTTTACAATTATTTTGTATAATTTTTATTCTCATTAGAATTAAAATATATATATATTGCTGTTTATGGTGAATTAATTGATTCCATACAGTTAACTATACAAGTCTATAATAACAATAATTTTCTTTGTGGCCACCAAATTGGATTTGTCATCTTCTGAATGAAAAAGTCAAAGTCAAATTTTTTGAAATTTATATCACACAGGAAAAAAATACACAAACACACAACATACACAATACGTACACGAACGTGTACCCACGTGAATGGCTTTTTCTCTAATATATAAAGCTTTTCATTTTTGTAAGATATGTGTTTTATACTTTTTCACTAATAGTTTCATGAAATCCGTGAGGAGAAAAGGAAAGGAAAAGGAAATTCATGAGGGTCAAGTTGTTCTTGTATTTTAGACTATTTTAGGTTAGTGGTGTTTCTTAAGATGAGATTAAATTTAAAATAAATAATTTAAACTGCTTATTTTATAGCTTGATGTAAATATCAATATTATATTGCTATTTTTTAAAATAAGAAGTAAAGAGAAAAAAGAGGAGACTTACCGACCTATCCAGCTTAATAGGTCTTACCCACGTGCTTTTGATTTTTATATCTAGTTTTATAGCCTTGAGTTTAATCAATAATATTTTGTTATTTTAATTTCTAAACCAATTAAATAAACACAAAACTTAATCATACGTAGTACTTTATGTTGTTTAAAAATATCATTTTTATGAAAGAACCGATTAAGATCATAAACTTGATTTTATGTAAATATAAAATCTAATAAACCAGCTGGTATAGTTTGAAGAGTCAACTAGACGATCACATGTACATATTTCATTGAATAGAGTTATGTTATTTTCATCTGTTAGTTTATACATGAGCTTTCCTTTTCATTAAATCTAATTTTTAATACATTCACTTATTTTTCTTATATTATGTTACTGACGTTTTACCTTTCATTTTTTGCATGATCGATGTGGCCAACCCACACGTACAGACCCCAATGGTGAGTTTATTTCTCAAATTTTCATAAATTTTAGTTTACAGGAGGATTATTTTTTAGTTTGTAATTAATAAATAAATTTTTTTTTACAGCGCCTATGTATTATAAGGGATACTATCATTTATTCTACCAATATAACCCGAAGGGTGCAGTTTGGGGTAATATTGTGTGGGCACATTCGGTTTCCAAGGACATGATCAACTGGATCGCGTTAGAACCAGCAATCGTACCATCAAAGCCATTTGATAAGTACGGTTGTTGGTCCGGTTCAGCGACAATACTGCCAGGTGACAAACCCGTAATTATATACACTGGAATAATTGCGAAAAAACCCTCACCAGGTCACCAAGTTCAAAACTATGCGATACCTGCAAACTATTCAGACCCATTACTGAGGGAATGGATGAAGCCAGATGATAACCCGATAGTGAAACCGAGTCATGAGAACGTGTCATCTTTCCGTGACCCAACAACCGCATGGTTTAACAATGGTCGTTGGAAAATGATCGTGGGCAGTAAGCATAACCGTCGAGGTATTGTTTACCTGTACAGGAGTCACGATTTTGTTAAGTGGACCAAGGCCAAACATACCCTTCATGACAAAAAGAATACCGGTATGTGGGAATGCCCAGACTTTTACCCTGTGTCGACCAGTGGAACAAACGGATTGGAAACCTCGGCACTAGAGGGAGGAATTAAACATGTTTTCAAAGTCAGTCTTGATATGACAAGGTTTGAGTATTACACGATTGGGACATATAACACGATTAAGGATAAATATTACCCCGACACCACTTCTGTTGATGGTTGGGCTGGATTAAGATACGATTACGGAAACTTTTATGCCTCAAAAACCTTCTTTGATCCTTCTCAACACCGAAGGATTCTATGGGGGTGGGCCAACGAGTCCAGTACCACTGAAGAAGATGTTGAAAAGGGTTGGGCCGGAATTCAGGTAACATTTTTTATTTATTTATTTATTTTGGTTTTACATGTAATTAATGATCAAAATATGCTAATAACCGACCTTGTGATGTGTCTTGCAGTTGATCCCGCGTATGGTGTGGTTGGATCCTAATGGAAAGCAAGTGTTGCAGTGGCCTATTCATGAACTTGAAACGTTAAGAGGTGACGTAGTGCAAAAACATAATGTGAAGCTCAACAAAGGTGATGTTGTTGAGGTCAAAGGAATTACTGCAGTCCAGGTTTGTACACTTATCATGCATTTGATTTCGTCATGTTAATTAATTTGATTTTTTATAATGCATGACTGATTCGATATAATTAATGTAATACAATACAATACAATACAGGCGGACGTTGAGGCGAGCTTTACATTTTCAAGCTTGGACGAAGCCGAGACATATGATCCAGAATGGTCTAAATTTCCCTCAGAAAACCTTGCGTTGGAGATATGTGGTATCAAGGGTACTGCTAAACAAGGGGGTTTAGGACCTTTCGGGTTTTTAACTTTGGCCTCAAGTAAACTTGAAGAGTACACTCCTGTCTTTTTTAGAGTTTTCAAGACTAGTGACAACAAACATAAGATTCTTATGTGTTCTGACGCTAAACCGTAATATATCTCTCTCTTTGTACATAATCGATCTATCATGTTATTATGAATTTATTCACTAATAGGTTTTGTTTTAACTTAACACAGGTCATCGTTGAACAAAGCTACGTATAGACCATCATTTGCAGGCTTCGTGGACGTTGATCTAGCAAAAAAGAAGCTTTCTCTTAGAAGTTTAATTGACAACTCTGTTGTAGAAAGTTTTGGGGAGGGTGGAAAAACAGTTATAACTTCAAGGGTTTATCCGACTCTAGCAGTGGGCAAAAATGCACATTTGTATCTCTTTAACAACGGTACTGAAACTATCACTGTTGAGAGACTGAAAGCTTGGTCAATGAAGAGTCCTCATGTCATGAATTAAACCACGTTTAGTTGGTAGAGAACTAAATTACTAATTATTCCAAGTTGTGTTATTTTATTGAGGATTAATTATTTTCTTAATAATTTCTCCGGAACTTGTACCCAGATTATATTTACTTTATTAATCTCCTTTGTCATGTTCTGTTTAACTTTAGTTGGTTGCTTGTCATGTTAGAATATAATTAAATAATCGTTAACTTGTGACAAGTTCATGTGACTTTTGACAAACTGATAATTTTTAATTTTTATTACCCACGAATTTTTAACGACAAATAATTGTATACGAATTTTCAACGACAAATAATTGTAGGATTTCTCCGACAACTTTCCAACAATGTTATATTATTAATTTTTTTCTTCCAACTAATTTCTCACAAAGATATTTTTTTTCCAACAATTTTTCGACAACCATTATTTTCGTAAGTATTTATGACAAAATACAAAAAGTGACGAAAAACTCCCCAAAAATGTTTGATATGAAGAGGAAGTGTGGAAACACTTATGAGCCGTTATCTTTAGTAAAAATAAATTCATTACAAAAAATAAATAAATATGGTTACTCAATAAGTCTTTCTTTATTGATATATGACTCTTATTACATGAATGAAATGTTGGTGGCATAGCATAACAATGTGTTTATATACAATATATACACACACACACATATATATAGGTATTAGGTACCAATATTATCTTGAGAACTGTAAAAATCACAAAAACTACTTGTACATAGCGCATTAATGATTTATTTTGAGAGAGAAAATGAAAGAGTTATACGGTTAATTAACCATGTTATGTATTAAAACATGTGGTTATAATTTATAAATGGTTCTTTTCTTAACAAAAATTGGTTTGGAACATCCACATATATATATATGGGTGGGTTTTAAAAAAAACATTTATTTTAAATTAAAAAACTTATAAAACTAATACCAATCATATTTTTTTATAAATTTTTGTTTTCCTTTTCCTTTAGTATAATGTCAGAATTGTTAGAAAAAAATGTTTAAAATAATATTTTAAAATAATATGTCAGTAGTATTATTACATGTGTGTAACTTCTACGATACATATATGTATATTGTATGAGTCACTGAATATTGGTAAGTCACACACGTAATTTTTTTGTTACATATTGGTAACCTCGTGAACCTCGTATTTTTTTTCCTATTCTTTTTCTCTATTATATTTATAAACTTCTAATTAAAGATTATAAAAAGAATTCTAGAAAAAGCTTTTCAGTTGAAGCAGTTTTCAAAGTTTCTTCAAATTTAAAAGTTTTCTCATGATCTATTTATTTTCTATCTTGGATTTGAGAGTAATAAGGCAAATAGGAATTGAGGATGCATAATAGCGATAACAATGATTGTTGTAACACAATAGCGTTTGGAGGCTGTTTATATTCGTCAAAGGTTGTGATGAATCGACACCATAGTTCAAAATGCGGTGGCAACACTTGGCATGAAATGGACTTGGATAGCAGCAGCGTTTGTTGATGGTGAACAACGATGACAGTTGTTAACGGATGAATGAATATTTTCAGTGGGTGACGAGGGTGATGAGGGAAGATGTTAACGGTGAATTAACAGAATTACTACGCCTTTTAGTATACACGCAATTTCCCTACATTGACCATTTATTATGTCGTGTTAATTCCTTAAGATTGTATTAGGTGGTGAGTCATATTAAACCTTAAAGGCCAATAACACGCCATACTTGACTTAACGGATCGCATTTAGCCTTTATAACTCTTAGTGGCCCACTATGCCCTCTATTGTGTTGTATTAGATCTTATAGGGTTGTAACGCGTTGTAGTGAGTCAAATTATATCTTAACATAGAATCATCGATTTATTTGCCTTAATATACCATATTGGCCTTGATAGCTCGAAATGACACATTTATGACTTTTGATATGTCTTGTTAGGTCTCAAAGGGTGGTATTGGTTGTAGAGAGTCAAATTATATCTTGATGTGGTGAATAAGATGTTGTACTTGTTAAATGAGTTGTATTTGGTTTTTCATTTTAACCTTTATTATTCCGCGTTAGGTCATAAAGGGTTGTACCGGGAAAAAGTGAGTCATATAACATTTTTAGAAGCAGTAAACGTACACAGCATAATTGTCTTATTAAGTTATTAGACCATATTCGGGCTTGATAGCTTGTAATATTCCAATTTCATACAAGGTTGTAAGGAGATGTAACAAGTTCATTTAGACTTAATGTTATTAGGTCTTAAAAGATTGTATTAGGTTAAAATGGGTCCTAGTAGATTCTAACGTGTATATATATATATATATATATGCACATACACATATAGAGAAGGGATAAATTGAAAACCAAATGAAAAGAAGTATGAGCCATTGATCTTGAGTTTTCAATGCTCTAGATAAGTTAAAAGTGTTGAGAAGTTTATTAAGAGTTATTTTATTAACTTCAACGATGAAAAGGGTAGTTGTGTCTTACTTGGTGATGCTTTTTGGCTTCCCATGTGCACATCTTCTTTCGTATTCTTTGACCTTCTATTTCAGCTTTCCCATGAATTCATAATATCTTTCTCTCATGCATTTTTCTCTCATATTCCTTTTTTTAACATCAAATACGACAGTCACCTGGTCTCATCATGACGAACATATCAGTCTTCTATAAAGTGAATCACTGTAAACGTGACGACCATGTTCCACTAATTCAGGAGGCAACTCACTTTATGGGAAAAACTCTATGGCCCACCCAAAAGCTTTTTTATTCTTTGAGTGAAGAAGCCACAACTTAAGACATCTTATTTGAAAAGTATTCAAGATACCATTTAAAATATCCCTTGATTCTCATATTACTTTCTTTTACATATTTCTTTCTTGTGTCTTTTACCAGTCATCTTCCATTACTAAATTATTTAGCTTTTTAAATTTTTATATCACCGATATATTTTGTATGCAACTTTTCATTAACGAGATTTAATAAACATGTAAACAACACATGTTATATATGTAACTGACAATATATTTTTATAAAAGAATATAGGAAAAACTAACCATATACATCTAAAGAGAAAAAAAATTACAATGTTAAATTGTTACATATCATGTAGCAAACGTTTCAACCAAATTAGGCTTAGAAAATATTATGTTTTTAACTACAAAATGTAACAGATGTAATGTAGGAAATGTTACATATGTAACTACAAAAGGTATATCTTTTTATATGATAATAGTTATTTATGTAAGACCCCAAACCCGGAGGGTCCTATAGTTGGAAATTCATAAGCATACATAGTTCTTACAAACCGAAAAGTCTTTCGTATGCCACGAAAATCATTTCAGCATAATCATTCAAAGCCTACGGGGAAGGTTCCCTGAGGAACCATAAAAAAGAGGGAACTGAGAAACACTTGTGAACTGTTCATCTTTGGTACAAAAAAATATCCAGCACAAAAAAAAAAAATAATCTAGTAGAAAAAAAATAATCCACTACAAAAAATTAAAAATCTAGTACAAGAAAAAATAATCAAGTACAAAAAAATTAATACAGTAAAAAAAATCAATTGCTTACAAGTGTTTTTCAGTTCTTTTTTTTATGTTTTCCCAATTAACCTTCTCTCAAGCCTATTACATAATTATATTAAAACCGAAATTCATCAAACTAACATTCGTGTACGGGAGTGGCTCCAAAACCCTCTATTATTCATGTAATTTGGTGGTTGTTTTTATTGGTTAGCTTTTTCTAACCAATATCGGTTTTATGGTATCTTTGCCGTTCAAAAAAATAAATTAAAATCCATCAAACTAACATTCGTGTACGGAATGCTAGTTTTTTATTCAGGTGAGTTTTAACTGGTGAGTTTTAGTTTTGTAATTATCAACAAACCTTTAGCATTAATTATCATTACATAAAAGGTTGCTTATATCATTCGCATAAAGATTTACGTATCTCATATCATAAAGAGACACATATATCAAACATAAATGCTTATTACCTCTCATTAACAAACCACATGTATTTTAACATAACCTACTTAAGAATTAAGATAACATATTGTAGCACATCATAAGATAGCTTTAAGTCTTCCTTCAATCCTTCATACGTACATCATATAACGTATGTCACCCGGTAACCGAGATTACCAGTTTCACACTTTGCATAACATCCATTTAAACATCCTATACGTTGAGAATGTGTACATCTCGTGATGATCGTAACCACTCTATTTCAGTTGTACCCATACGAGGGGTTTCTTCAGTTGTACCCGTACAAAGGGGTCATATCAATTGTACAAGATGCATGCCATGAACTTTATTTTATCAATTGTATTTGCTCTAACTTAAACCCACACACGTATATACAAATTTATATATACATATATCTATTTATTATAATCATAGCTAGAAATTAAATACTAGTATCATACATAGTTATTCAGGTTTAGAATAGAATAACAAGAACAGTTAAAGTGAATTACTCGCACTTTTATCAATCAAAAACTATTCAAAACTGATTACAGACTCAGTGAATAATAGAACCATGACTCGGTTGGATTTATATAAGATGACATAAGTTGCTCACCAAGCTTCTCGCCAACTCCTATATTTTTTTTTGAACAGCAGCCAACTCCTATATTTATCCATAAGACTTTAAACAAACTAATTAAAGACTTATATAGTAGAATATTGAATCACAATAAAGGCTAAAACATAACTCGTTATTATCCTATAATCTTGAACGCCCAACTTGAAGCCCAAGGTTCGGTATTTAGCCAACAGTTATACAGAGAACATCACTGCTAGAAAAATATTAATTTGTGATGCGAATTTTATAGCAAATACGTCGCAAAATGAACTTTGCAACCCATTTGTCACAAAAATCCTTAATTTGACGCAAAAAACAATGTTGGAAATTTTTTGTGACAATGTTGGAATCCAATTTGTGACAAATTTGAAACAAAAAATGGGGTCTCAAATTTCCCATACATACTTTTTTTTTTTGCAACAATTTGCAACCTATACTGATTATTTTTTTTTTTTTTTGCAACATATATTAATTTGTTTTTCAACACATTTGTGACTACCCATATTTTTTAATTATTTAATTAATGTGGTTGCTGATAAATAAGAAAAAAATATAACAAGAGATAATATTTTAGAGCACATTTGTGACACACATTAATTTAGCTTAATTTACGAATTGTTGTTGAAAATGTGTTGTAAATTTGCAACACATTTGCAACGGCAACTACGCCTGTTGCTGATTTGAAGTAAGTTGGTCACAAAATTATGTTTTTTATTTTTGATAGAAAAGTGTCATAAATGTGTCACAATTTTACGACGAATTTTATTGCATCACAAATTTTGGTGGCAAGATTATTTTTTTCTAGTAGTACATATCATAAAAATGTTTTACTTCTTTAAAAAGCTTAATTTTAACATAAGTACAGTTCATATCTTTGTTTCATGAAAATGGTTATCATATCAGCCAAAATATTAGAAACATTTAAAAAATGGTGTCTAATAGAACTATAGAAGAACTCCACTAGAAGAAGGCATCAGTGTTTGAAATTCCAGTTAAGTTAGAATACGATCAAATTATATGACGATGCTAGCTTGACTGCAGTGACAACAATATATATCCCCCATTGTAGAAAATAAGCAACCAATTTGAAAAATTGCCTTAAAATTGGGCTTTGCAAGCTAAACATAACGATAATAAACTAATCTTTGTCATAAAAATCAAACTGTTTCATCCATTGTCACTCATCATCCCCTAACTTAGTACATAAAAAACAATGCAAAATTAATTCAATCCAACTCTTTTATGCCCAAATTGCCATCACTGACATCCCTCCAGCTCCTAGAATCACTGCAACATATGAAATTGTTTGAAGTTTCATATCATCTTGAAGCTTTTCCCCCATGAAATCCGATGCGAGCAAATCCACCAACGCCATATAATTCAGTAACCCCGCAGATATCGCATTTAGCACTCCAACCACTACCAATGCAGTTGGACTGTTTTCCTGGTACATGTTAGACAAGCCAATCCCAAGCGCGATCCCAAACGGAGTTGTCACCGAGAAGAAAAACACCATCATCGCATTCATCTTCTTCTCGTAGTCCGCCTATCATCATTAAATTAGATTTGTGAATAAGAAATGATTTTTGTTTAAAGTAATTAAAAGTTAATACAGTGTAATATATATATATATATAGGAGAAAAGAATATATATATACTTGTAGAATGCAACCACCAAGACCCATTCCTTCAAAGAATTGATGGAAGCATAAAGCAGCCACAAGAGGTCTTATGGTGCATATGTTATCCGATGCACCCATGGATAGTCCGATCACAACCGAATGAACCACTATCCCAAGCTCCAATACCTACATTTGTGAAGCCAATATAAATAATTTTTACTTGGATCACTAATTAGTGATCATGGACAAATCCCAAAAAATATTAATTTGAAAAGTATACTTTTCTAAAATAAACATTGAAATCTAAGAAGCCTACATCAAAAATTTGGGTCGGATCAGGTTACTAAGAAGCCGGCATTACAATTTAATTTTGGTCAGGTTATTAAATTTTAATGTTCAAATGCCAAATCAGTGAACTCAATTTAACAACTAGCTACAAATGATGAAACCAAAGTACATTTTCTTTGAATTTTTTGTCAATCACATGTGTGGAAACTGTGAAGGTTTTTTAATTTTTTTGTGCTAGTTCCCTCAAGTAAATTATCATCCATAAAATTCTGCTACTATTATCGAACCACAAATCTAATATATCTACGTACGTTCATAATTCTATCATCAAATCAAATAAGATAATTCTATCATCAAATCAATAAATGATAGAAGAAATGTGTGTACGTGATATATAATCACATCACTGACAACTATATAAAAAATTAATAATACAATGGCCTTAACCATTCATTTGGTGGCATTACGTACCCACTCATATAGTAAATATTTACTCTAAGAAAGTTGAACTTGAATATTATTATTTTACGTCATATAGTAAATATTTACTCTAAGAAAGTTGAATTTGAATATTATTATGTTACGGATTTTCCCATTACTATCAGCTAGTGGTTATTGAATTAGTCTTATTTTCAGTTTTTTGAGAAAAAATAGGAACCTGAGCAACAACTCGGTACCGCCTCAACTTTGATGCCGCATTATCAATCTCGGATGAACCATGACCCGATATTTTCACGTCCGGATCCTGGTTCTTGAGTCCCTTATTCGGTGTTTTACATCTTTTGTACCAGCTCATTGCATACGAATCAACCATTAATGTCGCTACCGCCGAAAACATCGCGATAAATGTAGTGAATGGAAACTTACTCCATGGTTTTTCAGGCAAGCATTTTGACGTCAAACAATTAAACGAGTCCGGTAACACATGCATGTACCCGGTTGCAAGAATCACACCCGAAGCAAACGCTTTAATCAACACAAATAGTTTCGTATCCGGGTGTAAAGCGGGTACGGATCTTGAAAGTATCGGTAAGCAGACACCCAACATGCTAGTGACAAGAATTGCAGCAATGGCGATGAGTTTAAGCTTTAAAGACCTCGGTTGGCTGTGACATGGACCACCGGTGGACTTCTGGCATTCTTCCGGTAGGGTGTTGGATGGTTTTCCGGCCGAATCGGCACCGTGAGAAGGTGGTGCGGCGGTGGAGATTAGGAGAAGAGATAGGATGATGAAGTTGAGTTTGGTCATGGTGATATTTCTGTTTGGTCCGTACGGAATTTGGAAGTGATGACTGAAGTATATATAATAGATTTGTAGGGTTTTGACTTTTGAAATTAAGAGACGTTTAAGGAATAAAGATTCAAGTTTGTTTAGAATATGACGATTCTGTCCTTCGTGAAAATGGCATTTGGTTGTGTGAGAGTGCAGTTACTAATGATTGGAATGGGTAGATTTGGAAAGAAATGAAAAAAGTGTAAAGAGTTGTATGACTTGAGTATGGCTTGAGTAAAAGTGTTCCTGACTGCCCACGTGGTACATTATATGTTGACGTGGGCTTATGACATGGCATATCAGTTTTAAATAAAAACGAAAAATGAGGAGTGTTAGTGACCTAGTTACCGACCTATTCCATTTAATACTTACGCACGTGCCTTTAATTAAAATCTAGTTTTTTAGCCGAGAATTTATTTTATATAAAAAATATTTGGTTATTTTTTAACCTTTTACTAAAAATTAAAAAATACACTCAAGATTTATATTATACGTAGTAATTTAAGTGATTTATTGTATCAGTTTGAGTAAAGAATCCATCAAGATCGTAAAGTTGATTTTATTAATATTTAACCAATAAACAAAAGTCATCAAGACGATGCCAAGGACGACTACGTTATTTGTTAAACATAAGAACATGTGGTGCGTCCGGGTGAAAATATGAGTAAGTGTGAGTGTGTGACACGTAAAAGAGAAAGTGAGTGGGATGGTGGAAATGTTAAGTGAATATGAGTGAGTTAAAAGTATGAAGATGAGTGGCATACTATGATTGGAATATTATGATTGGTAGATTATGATTGGTAGGAGGATAATGTAGAAAAATTGTCATTAGTTAGAAAATTGAAAAACCAAAACATAACAAAAAAAAAAGTGTAGTGTTTTAGTGTATATTTTTCTAAATGTGTATCTACTTTTGGATTTATTTAATTTTATGTTTATTTTTTTGTTAGTTATTCAATCATATTCACAATTGGCACTATTAATACATTTTCGGGTTTTATGGTGAGTTATTTTTGTTCTATCTCACGCTTTGATTAGATATTTTACTTATTAATAGAGTTTTCTTTGATTAAATCACTTGATGGTCACGTTTACGAATTTTATGACGAAGAGAATATCTCTTTACGACTAGGTATGTCTGTTGGTTTTAAATGTAGTGACAGTCATCTGCGTCAAAGTGACATTGTGCTTCATGCCGGCCATAGGGTTAAAATACGGTTACCGGGAAGGCGGAAAGTTTAAGCCGGTTTTTTAAAACACTGCTCCTGATAACCTTTTTGTTATTATTATTATTGTTTGTTTTTCAATGAAAATAGACAACTTGAAAATGCATAAATACTTGCACCCACGTTTTAATTTTGCTACATGTAGATTTTATCACGCAAGTCTATGCTTTCTTTTGTTTCTCTTCGACACCCATTGATTCCTACGCAGCATGGCTAGAAACTTTTCCTCGTTAGATTAACACATTACGTACTCATTTAGCACTGTCATTGAGTTGTGGTGGTGGTGGAGACGTAAGGTGATGGCAATGGTGGCGACGGAAGGAAAGGTCGTGATGGTGGAAGTTGTGGCAAGAATTGTTGTAGCTATAGCTTGTGCCAACGACTGATGGGGGTGATGATGATGGACAAGGTGGTGGTGATAGGGGATGAGACGTGATATATCCAATAGCACGAGTAATAGCATGAGTTGTCAAAGATTGCAATTTAATTTATTGAATTTCTTCACATAATGTAAAACTCTTTTAAACGACTATTTAAATGAAATAATCTACTTCTAATAGATAATTTCAAAATGTTACATGTCAACACGTCTTAAATTTATAAATTTAATTAGTTATTTTCAAATAGACTAAATTACAGTCTCTTAACAATTTCAGACTTAAAAATAGAATAAACTTCAAATAAAATTTTAGGTTTTAATGAAAAATATTGACTTTTACGGGGAAAAAACCGCATTTTATTCATTGCTATATTATTTTTCATAAAATAAAAATGTTTTAATGTCTTAAGCACATATTTTTTGTTTTATTTTATCTATTCGTCAATAAATTTGAATCGTTAAAAAATTATAAATTAAGTTTTTTCCTTTTACATTTGTTTTATTCATTTGGTGATAAATTTAGGTGCTTAAAAAGTCCTTGCTTAAAAAAATCCTTTCAACTTTTTTTAAATAAAAGTTAAGAAGAAAAATCTAATATTACGTTTACTTTTAATATAATCACAATTATATAATAAAACAAAAAATATCTATGTATAACTAATTAGCCAAAATTAACAGTTACTACAACTTTAAAAGTTTTTGTATCTAGGGGTGTTCATCAAGTCGGATTTCGAGTTTTTCGAGTTATTCAAATCGGATTGTTCGGATTTGAAAAATTTGAAATGGAATCCGAATCCGATCCGATCCGAATTGATTTGGTTCGTATCCGACTCGATTTGATCCGATTTGAAAT
>WOUH02000036.1:4173466-4184069 GCA_009936405.2 Stevia rebaudiana
GTTAATTTTTCACAAATTTCTAGAAAAATATTTTACATATTTTGAGTATTTAATCTATCTAATGAGTTTAAAATAGACTAAAATACGCAAAAAAAATTGAGAAAGCCTTGAGGTTTGGGTTGATTAATAAAAGAAATTATTTTATAATTTTTTAAGAGGGCGACGTGAGATAATTTTATAAGATTTTGTGAGAAAAAAAAAATAAAGTTTTGAGCATTCTTTAAAAATAAAGCTAGATTGTTTCGATCTTTCAATTTTATGATAGTTTAAGTGCAGATTATCAACGAAGCTAGGAACTTTGTTTGATCATTCAAATTTGCTATGTTTATTGTCACAACTTTAATCATCGTTTTAAAAAATAAGTTTATATAACTGATAATTCATTCGTACATAAGGGCATTTTTTTTCCGTCTCGTCCCGGGTACTTAAATCCTCAGCACCGGCCCTGCTAAACACATTTTACAAAATGACATGATATGAATGCATGAAATGAAACAAAATAAAGTAGGATAAAATGAATTCTAAAACATGATAAGTTTGCATAAATGGCCAAATGGGATATAGAATACATGCATGTATACCCATAAATACGACGAGTATTGACTTACCAAAAAACACATCTCCTTCGAGACCCCATGGGCCATTACCTAACCTATGCATACTTATATCATAACATCATATTAAAACACTACTTTTATAATATAAGTATTACAAAAGAAGAACAAACACCCAAAAATTATATTTGTAAAACTCATTTATTACCCATTTTATTTTATTTTATATAGAACTTGGACCCGTACCAAACTAATGAGAATGATAATGTGATTGTGTCACCGAAACAACAGATAAGCGAACATAATATATAATATTTTTAATTTGATTATTTATGATTCGGGCCAGGGTTGAAGCATAACGCGGGCAAAATCATAGACGGAACAGGTTCAACATTTGAGTTTGACTACAAACGATTGCTGATTTTTCCCTGCTCGATTGTCCAACACCACCGTCACGGTGGCGCTCCGTTGCTCGCCGGTAGCCATCCTACCACCGTTTCAGTGACAGCGGCGGAAGAACTCTTTTTTCTCTTCATCGTCTTCGTATCTTCGCATACTCAAATTTAAAAACCCTTCTAAATCCTCTCACCTCTCTTACAATCAAATTTGCGAAAGCGTATACAAGGTAAGCATCAAAAATGCTATTTCTATTCCAAAATCTGATTTGAATGCGTGTTTAGGTTTTGCATTTTTGTTGTGTAGCTTTTGTAGTTATTGGATATCGCATATGATTTCGAATCACGTTATTCTAGGTTTTCTTTATTTGGCAATCTACTTTTGCGTTTCTGGAAGTGAAGATAAACGTTTGATTTGTATTGTGTGAGCCTGAGTTTCTAAGTTTATGCGTGATTGTTGCTTTGATGTATCTGCCATGTGTTGTGTTAGGGTTTTGGGGGCATAACATGATACTGGATCAAATCACAAGGTAGAATACCATATCTAGTGAAATCAATAATGAACTAGTAGTGCACGATGCTCCCATTTCCCTTAAAGTTTTACTTGCAAGATGATTTTAAGGAGATTACATATAGCATGTACCATGTCTCATATAAAACAAAAGAGATACATCTAACTGTTGGGCTGAAACTTGCTACTATTGGATTTCAACATTATTGTTCATTGTACCTTTTTATTGGCAGAAATACACAAATGCATTAATCTACATTCTGGTATTGTATCTTGTAAATGCTAATGGTATAATTTTCATTAATTCAGTTCTGTTAGTATTGGGCTTGAATGGTACCATATCTGCATAAGTAACAAATAAATGTACTTCATAATATTCCACTCATAAAAGTAGGGTACAAGGAAAAAATTCCCCTTTTTTGAACTTCAAGTAACAAAAAGTATAATCATTAGTAGAAGAGAGAAACATATCTCCTTATGTGATTGCTAAATTTCTATTCATTTTGCTATAGAACTTGTTGGGCATGAGAGGAGGATTCAAGAATTTAAGACTTTCTAGGTAGCAAGTCATTGCGAGCTACATGTTTTCATACTTTTCTAACTATCAAATTTTCAATTTGTTGCAATCGGTATTCAGGAATCTGAGCTAGTAGATCTACCAAGATGACACTGACAGAGAAGGATGTTGATGAAGGGAAAGAAAAAGGTCAAATTAAAGATAATGGTTTTTTGAAACCAGTTGAACCATCTTTAAGTGTCAACAATTCTACAGATTGTACCAGTCTAACAGAAAAGAGTTATGATGGGAAAGATGCACTTGGTTATGCTAATGTTCTACGGTCCAGAAACAAATTTGTCGAAGCTTTGAATATATATGAAAGTATATTAGAGAGAGATAATGGAATTGTTGAGGCACATATTGGCAAAGGAATCTGCTTGCAGATGCAAAACATGGGAAAACAGGCTTTTGAGAGCTTTTCTGAAGCTGTTAAGTTAGATCCTGAAAATCCATGTGCACTCACTCATTGTGGTATTTTGTATAAAGATGAAAGTCGATTGGTGGAAGCTGCTGAGGTATTGCTTACTTTTGCTATAATAAGATAGCATTACACATTTATTCTGATGTTTATGTGGTTAAATTTTCAGTTATAATATGTTTTTTGCAGTCATACCGTAAGGCTTTGGAAGCAGATCCATCATATAAACCAGCAGCAGAATGTTTATCAATTGTACTTACAGATATTGGAACCAGTTTAAAGCTTGCTGGCAATACACAAGAGGGAATTCAGAAGTATTATGATGCTATCAAGATTGATCCTCACTATGCTGTAATTTCATGTTATTTGTTCATATTTGTTACGGTTTCATTCCGTTACTGCATTCTTATTTTTTTTTTGTTTTTTGTTTGTTTGGGCAGCCTGCATATTACAATCTTGGAGTTGTGTATTCTGAAATGATGCAATATGATACCGCGCTTAATTGCTATGAAAAGGCTGCATTGGAAAGACCCATGTATGCTGAAGCGTATTGTAACATGGGTGTGATTTACAAAAACCGTGGTGATTTGGAGTCAGCTATTGCTTGTTATGAGAGGTTATGAGTGTTTATTTATTATTATTATTATTTTTTTTTGTGGCAACGGTTATTCTGTTTTGCTAATTGTTGTATGTTTTCTTGTATTTTTTTCAGGTGTTTGGCTGTGTTACCCAACTTTGAGATTGCTAAGAATAACATGGCGATTGCTTTGACAGACTTAGGCACAAAGGTAATATTTATTATTTAATATCTGGGTATATATGCGCTTGAATGTTACTCGTATAGTTCTCTTATATATGCACTTGAATGTTGTAAAAAGTTTCATTTTTACAATCTGTAAAATGGTGGAAATGATGCCATTTTGCAATGGATGGACCACGCAATTTCTTGGTCATATCTAATGGTTTTTTCATTTTGTTTTTTTTGATACTCACATTTTATTTTCAGGTAAAATTGGAAGGAGATATTAACCAAGGCGTTGCATATTACAAAAAAGCTCTGTACTATAACTGGCATTATGCAGATGCGATGTACAATTTAGGGGTTGCTTATGGGGAAATGCTTATGTTTGAAATGGTAACGTCGATTAACTGTTATTGTTAATCCGTTTTCAAGCATAAAAAAATACTTTCAGTTATCTGTAACATTGTAACATCTATGTGTTATTTTTAAAAACTGTAGTAAGTCCTCATCTCTGTTTGCAGGCAATTGTGTTCTATGAACTTGCTTTCCACTTTAATCCGCATTGTGCAGAGGCCTGCAATAATCTTGGAGTTATTTATAAAGATCGAGATAACCTTGATAAAGCTGTGGAGTGTTATCAGGTAGTTTGTTTCAACATTACAAATATTCGCATCTCATGTTTAATATATGTAGAATTTATTTTAATAAGTTTTTGTTGGTGTTATCTTGAAGTTGGCTTTGTCAATTAAACCCAATTTCTCTCAATCTTTGAACAACCTTGGAGTAGTATACACAGTGCAGGTACGATATTTTTAATCAACATCAAACTCGAGAATATAATTTAACTATAAGTTATTGCATTTTATATTAACATATAGGGTAAAATGGATGCTGCTTCTAGCATGATAGAGAAAGCAATTGTGGCAAATCCTACTTATGCAGAAGCCTACAATAACTTAGGTTTGTTTTAAACATAATCTTACATTGCAGTTGTCAACTTTTTTTACCAGATTGTATTGTAGTCATTTTTTTATAACTGTTAGTGGAATTATTTTATATCATCCTGTTTTTATATATACATTGGTTTATATGTTTTTAAGAAAAAGTACATTGGTTCTTTGTTAAAGAAGTGGTTGTAGAAATGGTTAAATTGTCTCTTTTGTATGAGATTTGCAATTATTGACATGGAAATTAATCAACAATGATGTTGTAGGAAAAGTCGAATGCGTCATATTGTAGTCCTGTAAACGAACCAAACGAACACGAACAGAGGCATGTTCGTGTTCGTTCATTTAACTTTAACCGGACACGAACACGAACAGATAAACGAACACAAATTTTGTGTTCATCTTCGTTTATTATGGAAATGTAAATGTTTGGTTCGTGTTCGGTTCGTGTTCGTTCGGTAATAAGTTAAACGAACTGTTTACGAACATAAATGAACACGAACGAACATAAACAAACGAACAAACATAAATAAATACAAATAAACATAATTGAACATAATTGAACAATATAAATACTCAAACGAACATAAGTGACATGAAATATTGATATATTAATTATATTAATATATTATTTAAAAATAATAATAAAAATAGATTGTTAAATGAACACAAACAAACATAAATAAAAGAACACATACAAACATAAATAAACGAACATAAACGAATTTCCGCCGAACAGTTCATGAACTGTTCGGTTCGTTTACAGGCCTAGACTTATATATGTGAAAGTTTATTAGATTTGGGTGTGCAAACTATTTTTGAAAACTGTAACATATACAAAGTATTTAGACTTGTTGTAGCAGCAGCCATTTTACAGCCTCTTTATAGTATTTTTCCTTTCATTTTAGATATATTATGTATTTAATATTTTTTGCAAATTGTTACTTGCAGGTGTTTTGTACAGAGATGCTGGAAGTATATCTTTGGCAATTGAAGCATATGAGCAATGTCTTAAGATAGACCCAGATTCTCGCAATGCAGGCCAGGTATCGATATAAGCTTACCGATTTGTCGCTAGCTAACAGTTTATTTAGGTAATTAGGTTTATTCGATAATCATGCGGATTTCCATAAAAAGGAGAACACATGATGCACTAATAGGGATCATCTTTTGTTTACTTCTCAAAATGGAAACATACTGTGAAGTCATGATTTATTGCCATGTTACATCTTTTGTTTGTATTTGTCATAAACTATAGTACATTTGCACTTATTGCTCACCACATGTTACATGTTTGTATGTTTGAATCGTTGAGAGTTTTTATCAGTTTCAAATGGATTCCATATGTTGATAGCTATATGATTTTTTCTGTGAGAAGTAATGATATTTTAAACTAAAGCCGGCGTGTGTTCATATTGCATATTGCATATGTGTTGATTGCATCTGAATTAAACTAATAATTGAAGATGATTATAATTTCTTTACCACATGGTTTAGACTCATTCATCATTGTTCTTATATCTTAAATCTTAATATCTTAATATTGACTGTTTGGTTCAGAATCGATTACTCGCAATGAACTACATTAATGAGGGAACAGATGCAAAACTATTTGAAGCTCACAGGTCCTTTTAACTATCAAACATGTCAAACATTAATACTCACCTTATTTTATATATATATATATATATATATATATATATAGGTTTAAGATAGAACGAAAACCCTCACGAGTTGAGAAAACCCAAAAAACTCTAAGAGATAACCCAAAAACGCTAAGTTAGAATTTTTTTTTTTAAACAAAAGGCTCACCTTAAAATCCATTTTCGTCACTTTCTATAAAAAAAAAAAAAGCTCCGAGTACTTTTTTTTAAAAAAAAATATGTAACATATGTTACATTTTACATATTGTAACATATGTTACAAATTCTGAAAGTTGAAAAAAATATTTAAAAAAAACTACTCGGCCCTTTTTTATAATTTTTTCACCAGATTCTTAGATTTTAATGTATTATCTACATAAAAAATATGAAGTTCTAAATGTAAAAAAAAAATAAAAATTTGTAACATATGTTACAAAAAGTGGGTTTTCTGGGTTTTCTCAACTCGAGAGGGTTTTCGCTATACCCACCCCGTGTATATATATGTATATATATATATATATGTATATATATATATATATAGGGGATGGACATAATGAAAACCTAGTTGAGTTGAGAAAACTCTAGAAATCCACATTGAGTAACATATGTAACGACGACTTTTTCCGAAATTTTATTTTTTATAACTTTATATTTTTTATATAAATTATACATTAAAATCTAAGACTTTTAGTGAAAAAATTATAAAAAAGCGCCAAGTAGTTTAAAAAAAATTATTTTTTACAAATTTCAGAGATTTGTAACATATGTAACACATTACGCTGAAAATTTAAATAGACGGGTTTTTTTTAGATATATATATTTTTTAAAAAAGTACTCGGCGCTTTTTATGTTTTTTTTATAAAATGTGACGAAATTTCATTTAAAAGTGAAAATAATTTTTTTAGCTTAGAGTTCCTGAGAGTTTCCGGGGTTTTCACAACTCGAGTGGGTTTTCATTTTATCTTTACGCCTTATATATATGTATATGTGTGTGTGTGTAACTTATATAAGTTTTTGCAGGGACTGGGGATGTCGATTTATGAGATTATATCCTCAATATACCTCATGGGACAACTCAAAAGATCCAGAAAGACCACTTGTTATTGGATATGTATCTCCTGATTATTTCACACATTCTGTATCGTATTTCATTGAAGCACCTCTTTTCTATCATGATTATGCTAACTACAAGGTGGTTGTTTACTCGGCGGTTGTTAAGGTAAAGTTTTTGTTCACAACCTCTTTACTTATATAATTATTTATTCAAGAAAGATAACTGTAATGAAAGTTTTATGCTTTTTATAAACATTGCAGGCGGATTCAAAAACATTTAAATTTAGAGATATAGTTTTAAAAAGAGGAGGCGTATGGAGAGATATTTATGGAATTGATGAGAAGAAGGTTGCAAGCATGGTGAGAGAAGATAAAGTTGATATTTTGGTAGAACTTACCGGTCACACCGCTAATAATAAATTAGGAATGATGGCTTGCCGCCCTGCGCCTCTTCAGGTCATTACCTAATTATTTAATTTTTTATTTAGGTCGTCAGTTTTACCTAAAGTTTAGTAAATTAATATGTTATATTACTGTCCTTAGTTTTTCAAGACTGCTGCTACATGATGAGTAAAATCTTGTATGTTTATATTATCAAACTTGCGTATTGACCTGTCTACTACACGGTTGTGTATTAAAATTAACATACTACGCAATCATAGGTTAAATAAACAGATACAAATAAAGTAAATTATTTTAAAATTTATAAAAAAATTAGTACAGTTTACAACACTTTTAGAAAGAAAGTTTGAAAAATATATAGTCTATTGACTTGTGTACTGCATTTATTGTGTATCTCATAGTATTAAGATATTAGAATTCCTGACATCGAGGTTTTTAAAAGGAAAGTTTGAAAATAAATTGAATTTTTATGTTTCATAATAGGCACTTGTTAAATAGAATTTATTAAATGTTTAATGAGAATGTTAACGTTTAGAAGATTGTGAAATAATCAAGTGCCACATGTCACATAATTTAATAGGGGTTGACACGTGGCAGATTGTTACTTTTTTATTAGATAGGATAGATTTGTTAAGACCGATCGCATCTTTTTGTATTTTTTTGTGGTGAAACTTTATGAATTGGTACATGTTTGAAGTAAAAATGTTATAAAGTTAACATTTTGCTTATATTTTCTATGTTTTCATGTACTGACAGGTGACTTGGATTGGTTACCCAAATACCACGGGTTTACCTACTATCGACTATCGAATCACTGATTCTCTGGCTGACCCTCCCGATACAAAGCAGAAGTACAAAAAAATAAAAAATTTAATATATTCTCGTGACCTAATAATTTTTTATTTATTAAACTCTATGGAAATATTTTATTAATAACAGGCATGTTGAGGATCTTGTTCGTCTACCAGAATGTTTTCTTTGCTATACACCATCTCCCGAGGCGGGGCCCGCATCACCAGCACCCGCTCTTTCCAACGGCTTTGTTACATTTGGTAGTTTCAACAATTTAGCAAAGGTAAGGAACATGGGCAAATTTGTAATTTTCTGTTTTATTATTTTTTCGACTTTTAATTATTTTTACATTGTATCAGATAACACCGAAAGTGCTTGAAGTTTGGGCCAAAATATTAATTGCAGTCCCAAACTCTAGACTTATTGTGAAATGCAAACCTTTCTGCTGTGAAAGTGTAAGACAGAAATTTCTGTCAACATTGGAGCAATTGGGTTTGGAATCACTTCGTGTTGATCTTGTGCCCTTGATTTTACTCAATCATGATCATATGCAAGCGTATTCTCTTATGGACATTAGGTAAAAAAATCTGTTATTTATATAATTTCTTATTTTTATTCGTGCGTTTTGTCAAATAGTTTAGTTTTTTATGTATGTGGTTTATCTTTTTGTCATATTTACTGATAGTTTTCTTGGGATGTAGTTTGGATACTTTCCCATATGCAGGAACTACAACCACATGTGAATCTCTTTATATGGGGGTTCCATGTGTCACCATGGGTGGTTCAGTACACGCGCATAATGTCGGTGTCAGTCTTCTAACTGCAGTTGGTAAGATAAATCATTTTTTACTCATTAATTTTCTAAGAGTTAATTACACGTATGATCCCTGTGGTTTGCGGAAAGTTACATGTTTGGGTACTAAGGGTTAATCGTTAACAAATTTGGTTTTTATGCGTGCAGTTTTGTAACAAGTTTGGGTATTAAGGCCAACTTTCATTAACTTTTCTTTTAAATTAGGGTGAAATGACCAAAATAACCTCCGACTTTTCACCCTTTCACTTTGACTATAAAAAGTCAATAGGGTAATTTGGTCAGTTCATTTTAATATAACGAAAAAGTCAATGGAATTTAGCTAACTGGTTACAAAATTGAAAGCATAAAACCCAAATATGTTACTTTAAACCCTTAGTAACCAAACTTGTTCAATGTTCACACAAACCACATGGACCATATGTGTAATTAACTCTTTATTTTAAATAATTTGGACTTGCTTTAACTTGTATATAATATTTTAAACTTCAGGATTAGGACACCTGGTTGCAAAAACCGAAGATGAGTATATCCGGCTGGCAATACAATTGGCATATGATGTTACATCACTGTCAAATCTCAGAATGGATTTAAGAAACCTCATGTCCAAATCCTCTTTGTGCAATGGATCCAAATTTATTACTGGATTGGAGTCGAATTATCGCGATATATGGCGTGGATACTGTAAAGGTAAAGTTCCATCGTTGAAGCGAATGGAAATACTTGAGAATCAGACACCACAAATTACTTCTTTACCCTCCAAAGATGACACGATCAAAGAAAATGGGTTTAGTTTAAGCCCTCCTTGTTTGATAAAAAGTGAAGAAAACGGGTGTCAGTCAAACCAGTCAAAATGATGTAGGATTACAAAGGCGTATACGTTGAGACATACATGATTTATATAGTAGTGTAGACTATTATGACAGTTATGTAATCCCTTGCGGGAACGAAGCCATTTGTATCATATTTAAGTGTTGTTGGCTGGATGGATTGGTATTTACTTAGATGTTAGAAAACTGAGACAGTGAAAGAAGATGGTTGATGCATTCTGTGGTGTTTGTAGGCGTTTTTGGTCAGAGTCATATGGATATAGAGCTTGCAAAATTCATCATCTTGGTTTTGTTTGAATACTGTTGTGAATTGTGATTAGTATTCGGAGGTTAAGACTTTAGAGAATTGTATATGCGGTGCAAATATTACTTATTTGATTTGGATTGTTTTTGTCTTTGAACGGTTTATTTTTGAAATTTAATATCGGATGAAACCAGATACCGTTTAGTTGAAAGTGTTGGTGATAAAATTCTAACCAACAAACCGAATTCGAGTCTATCTAAACTGATAGAAAATCAAAAACAAAATCATAAAACTACATTTGAAATTGTAATTAGATAAAAAGTTTGGAAGAGAAAAAGATTGACAAAAATACACATGAGCATCAAAACTAAGACCACTTTGTAAGATCGTGACTCAATTTTTACTTTTTCTATGAGGCATGTGTAAGTGCGGTCAAATGCCATCTTTATTGGAGAAAAATCAAACACAAAGAACACTTGGAGACACTTGCAATGATTAACATTATGCATCGTTTCTTTTCATTGATTGCATATTTTTTGGTTTCAACTAAATCTACTTCTAATAAAAGAGTAAAATAAATATCATGTGGTATTCTCTTAATTTTTCAAGAGTTCTTTATTTATTCAAATTAACAATTTGAATTCTTTTATACTTCTTATTCTATTTTAAATTAAAATATATTTAAATTTCAAAATCATTTAA
>WOUH02000036.1:4229829-4242479 GCA_009936405.2 Stevia rebaudiana
TTTATTAATTTATCGATATAATAATATCTCGCTAAATTAATAAAATATCTCGGTCCCAACATTATTAATTTATAGAGATTTTACTGTCTATAGGGTTTTAGTTGTTCAATAAATCAGTGTTATTGCTTCATGGCTGTTAAATTGATTCGATTCCTCTTAAGATGATATTATTTGTTGGTTTCGGAAACAATTGGATCTAGAATTATTTGTAAAATACATTGATCAGGTGATCCCTTGCTATTAGTTATTCAATCTTGTAGTCTTAGGGCCCGTTTGTTTCGTGGAATTTATTGGAAATGGAATTGGAATTGGAATTGGAAATTGAATTTGAATTGGAATTTATAGGATTCCTTTCAAAATACAAAATGTGTTTGGTTGGTTTGTTATGGAATTGGAAAGTGATCAATTTATTGGTGAATTGTAACTTAACGGCCGTGACGAGTGATAGTGGTAGGTGGTGGCAGAAAGTGGTGACGAGCGGAAGCGGCCAGGTGGTGGTCGGCGGTGGCGGCAGAAAGTGGCGGTGGGAGGTGGCAGGAGGCGGCGGGAGGTGTGGCGGCGGTGGCAGCCTGATCCGCCAGGGCGGGGGTGGAGGCACCGGCGGAGGAAGCAGTTGGTGGCGGGTGGTGGTGGCGGTGTTAGTCGGTGCGGCAATTGGGAAGGGGGTGGTGGTGATGAGTGCATTGAACTTTCCCATTAAATTTTCCTAAATCCTTTCAAGCATGGAAGTAATTTGAATTCCATCAAGTGTGGAATTTAGTTGGAATTCATTTCAATTCCAATTCCTTCTCATTGCCAACCAAACACAACAAGTGATGTAATTCAAATTCTAAATCCCTCAAAGTCCATTCAATTCCGTCCAACCAAACGGACCCTTAGTTTTTAGGGTACTTGTACCCTGAATTTTGAAAGCATTTGGTGGTTAAAAATCAGATTTTTTTACTGTTGAGACAAAACCTGGATGATGCACAGTCCCCCTCCTCTCAAGGAGACAAAACCGGAGCTTGGTGGTGGCGGTAAAATCACATTGGAACAAATGCAATACCTATACGTCCGTGTGGTGAAAGCTAGAGATTTACAAGCTGTGGTTATGACCCTTATGCTGAAGTCGACTTGGAAACTCTATGGGAAAAACTCAGCACTTGAAGAAGAATTTAAACCCTGAGTGGAACCATATGTTTGTTATCTCTAGAGACAGGATTCGGTCAACTACACTTGAGGTCACTCTAAGGGATATAGATCTTACGACAGATGATTTTATAGGGTGGGTGTTATTTGTCTTACTGAAATTCCAAAGCGGGTCCCTCCAGATAGTCCTCTAGCTCCTGAATGGTATAGATTGGTAGACAGGAAAGGTGATATGCTTGCGGGAGAGCTGATGTTAGCTTTTTGGTGGGGTACACAAGCCGATGAAGCGTTTCATGAAGTTGATTCTGTTGGAGTAGTTGATGATATTTCCGGCATCCATTCAAAAGTATATTTTCCACCAATGCTTTGGTATCTTAGAGTTAAAGTGATTGAAGTGCAAGATATGATACCCGGTGATAGCACTAGATCCCCTGAATGGTTTGTGAATGCCAGCCTTGGAAACCAGAATATGAAGGGTAAAATCTCTGTTAATCCTACTTTCTTGAATGAGGAGTTGATGTTTGTGGCTGAAGAACCATTTGAAGACCACTTGATTTTGAGTGTCGAAGATCGGGTTGCACCTAATAAGGATGAGTTTCTGGGAATGTGTGTAGTTCCTTTGCGGTATGTGGAGCGGAGGTTTGATCATAAAGCTATTCGTG
Source organism: Stevia rebaudiana (assembly GCA_009936405.2). Taxonomy (NCBI): domain Eukaryota; kingdom Viridiplantae; phylum Streptophyta; class Magnoliopsida; order Asterales; family Asteraceae; genus Stevia; species Stevia rebaudiana. The sequence continues at coordinate 4,231,620 of WOUH02000036.1, forward strand.
CAACGTGGTTTAATCTGCAAAAGGATTTTAATATTGGAGGACAAGATACTAAACAAGCCAAGTTTTCTGGCAGGATTCATCTGAGTATTTACTTAGAGGGTGGTTATCATGTTCTGCATGAGCCTGATGACTACATTCGCGATTTTAGACCAGCAGCTAAACAGTTATGGAAGAAAAGCATTGGGTTTATTGAATTGAGAATTTTGTTATCACCCACAAAAGATGGACGCCCAACAACGAACGCATATTGGGTAGCCAAATATGGGAGAAAGTGGGTCAAAACAAAAACAATAATAAACAGTTTGACTCCAAAATGGAACGAGCAGTATAGTTGGGAAGTTTACGATCCATGTACTGTTTTAACCATTGGTATGTTTGATAACAACTTCCATTTACAAGGTGGGGATACGAAGATCGGGAAGTTCAGGATTCGTGTTTCAACCCTTGAAGCTAATCGTGTTTACACCCACTCGTATCCCCTTTTCGTTTTGAATCCATCTAGGGTGAAAAAGATGGGTGAGATCAATTTGGCAATTAGGTTTACATGCTCATCATTGCTAAAAACGATGTACATATACTGACAACCACAACTTCCAAAAATGCACTACACTCATCCCTTAACTGCCACCCAGCTTGATAGCTTGAGACATCATGCGACTCAAATTGTATCCATGACGCTCAGCCAGGTTAAACCGCCATTGAGGAAAGAGATTGTGGAGTATATGTTGGATGTGGATTGTGAAATTAGACAAAGAAAGGCTAGTTTCTTGAGAATCAAGGGAGTTTTTTGTGGTTTGGTTGCAGCGGGAAATTGGTTTGGTGAGATATATATTTGGAAGAATCCAGTAAGCACTATTACCATCCATATCCTATTCTTGATATTGGCCATGTATCCGGAGCTTATTCTGCCATATATCTTCTTCTCACTTTTTTAATTGGAGTCCAGAATTACAAACACCGACCAAGGTATCCTCCGCACATCGACCCTTTCCTTTCGCGTCCATATAATATGCACCCTGATGATCTTGAATCTTGATGAAGGAGTTGATACATTTCACATAGTGGTTGGTAATATTGCAACACATGGGGAGAGGCTTCACTCTTTACTTACCTGGAGAGACCCTAGAGCTACATCACTGTTTGTAACATTCTGTGTAATTGTTGCTGTTCTGTATGCAACGACTTTCTATGTTGTGGTCATTCAGACAGTCATTTATGTGTTTAATCACCTAAGTTTCGAGAACAAGCTACCTTGGGTCTCAGTCAACTTCTTTAGAAGATTGCCTGCTAGAACTGAGAGCATGTTATGAGAAAAGCCTTTTATTAGTGAAGTGTTTTGATTTGTGTATATTATTTCAACCGAATAGTACTTAAATCCTTTCTTTTTATATAGAGAAAGTTTAATGAGTTAAAAAAAACACAAATTGGATTTTAATAATATCAAATTTGACCTATTGCCTTGCAATAATCCCAACTCAGGAAATTATTACCAACGGTTCAAACTTTTATATCATTTACTTGTGGCAGTCCCTAACTGACGGAAACTAACTCCGTTAACCTATTGCTGACATGGCAAGATTTTTCGACGTGGCATTCTGACATGATAAGATTTGCTGACGTGTCATACTGATATGACAAGATTTGTTGACGTGGCATGCTGACATGGAACGAATTTGCTGACATGGCGTTGTGCCACGTCAGCAATATGCTAACGGAGTTAGCTTCCGTTAGTTAGGGACTGCCACAAGTAAATTATATAAATGTTTGGACTATTAGTAACAATTTTCTGAGTTGGGATTATTATAAGCCAATGAGTTAAAGTTGAGATTATTAAAATCTAATTTGCCTTAAAAAAATGTCTCGAGTTTATTCCAAACTTGTTATACTGTATCGATTAAATGAAATCAGTTTATTAGGCATAATAATAATATCTTTGTTATGTTATATAAAACGTTATATTTGTTTTCTTATTAAAAACAAGTGGAATGAATAGTGTCAAACAGCTCGAATATTTTTTATATATACCAATGATCCTTAACTCAACTGGTTAAGGTGAGGTAGAGAGATGTAGGCTTAGGTTGAACTTCTTTAAAGGTCCTAAGTTTGAATCTTTGGGGGCGCGCTACCCAAATAAATCTCTGAGTTACAGAGATTGAAACTCAAACTCGGGCATGAGCCTAATCTAACTTGGAGTAATATGCCGTTAAAAAAGAAATAAAATCTAATACTTCATATTCTCAAGTGGAGAATAGATAATGGACACCAGTGGCAGTCACCATCTAGGATGGTCAAATATTCAAGTTATAGATAGAAAATAGTTACGAATAATCTGTGAAACCTTCTCGCCGTCACTTTCATCAATCATCTATTCATCTGTTGCCAGCGGTCAAGTAACAACAAATCCGTGGTAAGTTTATCAATTGGGAAAATCACCAAATAATCAATTTAGGATAAGAATTTGTTTGTGAATTTAAGATATAGATCTGTATTTCGATTCTGTTGTTCCATCGGGAGTGGGGTTAACCCGTCAATCGTGATCTTGGGTTTTAATGGACCAAATTAACCAACAATTCGAATTCTGTTTTTGATTCCAACTTCACATAGAACTCGAATTCGGCACCCACAGAATAGTTGTAAGCCAGCTGTACGCCATCTTGATTATCTGCCTTTTGGTGTTCAATCTGTCAACAACTTAACTTACTTGCACTTGGTCTCGATAACAAAATGTCACAGTTGAAAGAGTCTCAACACCTCAATTTACCATTCGCAGTGGTAGAAGAAGCAACCCAAAACTTCAAAACCTGTATTGGAAAAGGTGGATATGGTCGAGTATACAAAGGGGAACTTTTGATATCTGGACAACTAACAACAGTTGCTGTAAAGAGATTGTATGAGCAGTTTGGACAAGGGGCGAAGGAGTTTTTGACTGAAATCGAGTTGCTCAAGGGTCAAAAGCATCCGAATCTAATCTCTCTTCTCGGTTATTGCGAGGAGAGAAATGAGAAAATCATTGTTTATGAATACGCAGAGCGTGGAAGTTTGGATAAGTATATAAGGCATAACAAAACCACTTATGTTCTTTCATGGTTGGAAAGACTTAAGATATGCGTTGATGTTGCACGTGGACTGGATCATCTTCACAATCATGTGGGGAAACATCAAGCCATAATCCATCGCGATATAAAAAGCGCGAATATTTTGTTAGATAACGACTGGGTTGCTAAAATCTCTGATCTTGGATTGTCCAAGTTGAGTTTATCAGGTCTAGACAGAAGTGCTGTTATCTCCAACGCGTGTGGCACATGGGGCTATTGTGAACAAGAGTACATGTTTACTGGCATTGTGAAGGTAGAATCAGATGTGTATTCTTTTGGTATGGTGCTTCTTGAAATTCTGTGTGGTAGGTTGTGCACCATTAGAGATGATGATGGCCTCTTGTTATCAGATTACTCCAAAAATAAGATAATACACAAGATCATTGATCCTAATTTAAGGAAGCAAACGAGTTCAGACTCCTTGCTCAGATTCTTATCAATCGCATATGGATGCTTGCATGAAGATAGAAAACAACGTCATCCCATACATCGTGTTGTGAAAGAGCTTGAAGAAGCACTGAAAATTGAGGTGAGCTTTATATGTGTTTGTTTATATATGCAAATACACATAACCTTTGACAGGCTGCAATTGTATTTTTATGCTCTCAACTCTCAAATATGGATAATGTAGTACTATTGTAGTTTTGTGACTTTTATATGAACAGATAGCTTTACAAAATGAAGATGGAGACAAATATGGATCAATATCATCAGACTGGATTTCAAAGGTTTCTTTCACTACGCTATTCAAGCGTCAAACCAAGTAAGTCTATCTTTAACGATCCTGGAAGTTGATTATTCTATGCAGGTTTTATAGTGTGTTATCATTTAAAAATAATAAAATTATATCTATGCAGTGTGGGGAAGATTTTTGATATATTTGATTTAAATAGAGATGGTGGTTTGAGCAGAAAAGAAGTAGCCGCTTTTCTGTTTGTTACAAAACCTGGTGAAGGAAAACTTAGCACTAGAGTTGATGAGATTATCAGTTTGTACCACAGATATATTGATGATAAAAAGGGTCTTACTTACCATGGGTTGTTACAGTACTATGATGATGGCCATAGTGATTTGGACTCTGATATTGTGCCACTTGTGTCTGATTCTGATGATTCAAACAGACGGAAAAATTTCATCTGGCTCTTTCAGAAATTAAATTCCAAAGAATATGGTGATCTTAGTGGACAAGAATTAGCATCTTCTCATGATTCTCTACTTGGTAAAATAGGTAAACTACCTGTCAAACTAGTAACAATGGATGGTGACCAGTTAGAGCCACATTCTGAGATAATAGAGCTTTTGTCAAAATCTGATGATGATCAACAAGCTGCTTTATGGTTTACTTTACCAGAGAATTCGGTCACAGTTAAACACTCGACAGTTAAAGAAAAAATACTCTCATATCTGCTGTTCACAGTATTGAGATCGTCGATAACGATGATAATGAAACTCAAGTATGGGTGGAAAGCAATACTCTTATATCTGCTGTTCACAGTATTGATATTGTCGATAACGATGATATTAGTGAAACTCAAGTATGTGTGGTTTCTGTTTCTGATTTTGTTTAACTCTATTAATATATTCTTGAACAAAAGGAAGAAGATGTATTAGGCTTGCAATTGTTTGGCGAGTTAAATTGTTGGATTTTCTTTGAGTAGTTCCATTTAATGATTGTTGGATTTGAACTCATAGTGTATCACTCTATCTCTCCATTATTTTCGTATTTCGTCCTCCCTCACAGTCAAAATTCTAGATTTTTAATTTGCCCTTTTTTTTTCGAGAACCAATCCATAAAGTTATTTACATATATCCGCTTACTTTAACATAAAAATAACAAATATGCCTATTTTGAGGGGAATATGTAATTCAAGTTTTAGGCTTATAAACATGAATATATGCATGATGCAAAAGTCGGCCGAGTAATTGCCGAGTACTCGCTCTAAGGAGGTGTTCCGAATACTCCCGGTTGACCGACCTGGGAGCGCCTAGCGACTTTTGCAACCTTGGATTTATATAATTTGGGTTTTGGGTTTACCATCAAACCTACACGATTAACACCATGTTAATAATTAGTTATTACATAATTCTTCCGGTATGATTTTATTAAGATACACCATGCTTCATAATAATATGAAGTATGAGCCTGAACACATCACACATGTATTAAATGAGCTACAATTTAGGCTTGAGTTTGGGCTCAACGTTGTTTAAGATAAGTTCGAGTCAAGTTTTTTCAAGTCAATCTTTAGACATTTTTTGCTCATTTTACTTTTTTTTTTAATAAAATATAATGGATTTAAATAATACTCAATTGATGTTATAAACAAACCAAGACACTTATCATTCAAACAAATTTTTTTACAAGTACAAACAAATGTATTTTCTCATAGCATGCTATCAGTTCTATCTGGCAGTCTTCTAAAGAAGTTAACTGGGACCGAAGGCAGCTTGTTCTGGAAACTTAGGTGATTTAACACATAGACGACTGTCTGTATGACCACAACATAATACGGTACCGCATACAAAACAATAGCAGCAATTAAACAGAATATTACAAAAAGTGATGTAGCTATAGGGTCTCTCCAGCTGAGTAAAGATTGAAGCCTCTCCCCTTGTGTTGCTATATCAACGAACACCCTCTGAAAGGTATCAACTTCTTCATCAAGTTCATCACGGTGCGTGTTATCTGCACGCACGAGGCGAAGGTCGATGTCGGGAGGATGCATTGGTTTGTGTCTGTAGTTCCAAACTCCAATTACAAAAAGAGAGGAGAAGATAAATGACGGATACATGGCGAATATAAAGAATAGGATGTGGATGGCAATAGTCACTACAGGATTCTTCCAACTATACATCTCACTAAACCAGTTTCCCACTGCAACCAAACCACCAAAAATTCCCTTGATTCTCAAGAAACTAGCCTTTCTTTGTCTAGAGTCACAACCCACATCCAATATATACTCCACAATATCATTCCTAAATGGCAGATCATCCTGGCTGAGCCGCATGGAAACAGTTTGGGTCGCGTGGTGCCTCAGGGTATCAAGCTGGGTGACGGTTAAGGGATGAATGTAGTGCATTGCTGGCAGAAGTGGTTGTGAGTACATATACATCGTGTTTAGCAATGATGAGCATGTAAACCTAATTGCTAAATTGATCTCACCCATCTTTTTCACCCCAGATGGATGCAAAATGAAAAGGGGATACGAGTGGTTGTAAATACGGTTAGCTTCAAGGGTTGAAACACGTATCCTGACCTTCCCGATCTTTGTATCCCCACCTACACCTTGTAAATGGAAGTTATCAAAAACACCAATTGTTAAAACAGTACATGGATCGTAAACTTCCCAGGTATACTGCTCGTCCCATTTTGGAGTAAAAGTGTTTATTTTTGTTTTTGTTCTGACCCACTTTGTCCCATACTTTGCGACACAATATGCATCTGTTGTTGGTATTCCATCTTTTGTCTTCATTGGTGATAATCCATGAGCACTCAAGATTCTCAGTTCAATAAACCCAATGCTTTTCTTCCATAACTGTTTAGCTGCTGGTCTAAAATCGCTAATGTAGTCATCAGGCTCATGCAGAACATGATAACCACCCTCTAAGCAAATACTCAGATGAATCCTACCAGAAAACTTGGCTTGTTTAGTATCTTGTCCTCCAACATTAACATCCTTCTGCAGATTAAACCATCTTGACCGGATGGTTCTATCATCAAGCCTCCGGTCCACATATCTCAAAGGAATTAAACACATTCCTAGAAACTCATCCTTGTTAGGTGCAACCCGATCCTCGACACTCAAAATCAAGTGGTCTTCAAATGGTTCTGCAGCCACAAACATCAACTCCTCATTCCAGAAAGGATTAACAGACTTTATCTTAGAGATTGCGGTCTGATTTCCAAGGGTGGCTTTCACAAAGATCTCAGGGGACCTAATGCTATCACCGGGTATCAAGTCCTGCAGTTCAATCACATTAACTCTAAGATACCAAAGCCTTGGTAGAAAATACACCTTTGAATGGATGCTGGCAAGACCATAAGCTTCTGCAACGTCCAAATAAGCCTCAGGAAATGCTTCATCAGCTTGTGTACCCCACCACACAGCTAACATCAGCTCTCCCTTAAGCTTCTCACCTTTTCTATCTACCAATCTATACCATTGAGGAGCCAGAGGACTATCTGGCGGGACCCTCTCTGGAATTTCAGTAAGATCAAATAACACCCAACCCATAAAATCATCTTTCACAATATCTTTATCATTCACAGTGATCTCAAGGGTAGTCATCAAACGAATCCTGTCTCTAGTGAAAGCAAACACTGTTTGCCACTCAGGCTTCGTTTGCTTCTCAAAATGACGAGTGATGCTCTTATACTGTCCCACTCGAGCCACAACATAAGGATCACAACTACCGGTAACATCCTTAGCCTGCAAATCCTTAGCTTTCACCACACGGACGTATAAGTATTGACTTTCTTCCACAAAGTCACACGTGCTAGTGAACTTATCCCCACCATCAGGAGGAGGTTTGTGCATCATCTAGGTTTTGTCTCAGCTGTGAAAAAATGGGTAAGTGTGAGAAAGATATGATCTTTATTAATTTAACAAGATTACAGAACCAGAAACAAAATTACACCGAAATGTGTTACACAAATGATAATAGAGATAATACTTGAATATTTCTGGATGAAGAACAAGAACTCAAACACTGTTTATATAGAGGAACCAATAGAAAATTCGTTGGGAGCATTTAATTCATCTTGCTGTGGGAAAGAAGCAGCCATTAAAGATTGAAACAACCAAGGAGCAGCAGCAACGGATCTTTCTGCAACTAGGTGGCTGGAAAGAAAAGAAAAAAACCTAGACAAGATTGGACTGGGCCAACGAACATTAAACCTGCACACAAAAATCTAGAGCCCAATAAGATGAAGGAGCCCAGATATTTTTAACAAACATGTCAAAACCAAAACTTATCACAACAAAAAGAAAAAAAAACCTAAAATATGTTCACGTTTGTGGATATAATACCATCGAGGCACAAAAGTAAAAGAGTGGAATAAGTTCAACAATAGCTTTCTGCACCGTCGACCACACCACAGTCGTTAAGGTAGGTGACAGGGATACCCGCAGCTTGAAGAGCTTGACACACGCACCAGACAGATTCGACATGTGGATTCCAAAAGTTTGTGGTTGTTACAAGGAAGTTGCAACAGTCGGAATCTAATCCTTTGGTACATGGTCCATCTTCCCCGATATAAGTCACACACTGTCCTTGTACTAGACGAGCGGTGACCAACACGATCAACAACACGCAAAACACAACTTTCACCATTGTATGCTTTTGGTACAAGATGTATAGCAGATAGATCTAGATCACTATTTGTAGCTTCATTATGGTGATTTCAAATATCCACTTGCGTACTATTAAAAAGAAGTCAACTTTATTTTAATATAAGGTCATTAAAGCCACCAATCTTAAGAGTAACATGCAAATTTATTTTTTTAATACGATTTTAATTGAACTTGAGCATCTATTGCTATTGACTAATTTGATTCCATAATAAGAATATTAGTGATTTAGTTTATTATTAATAAACTGAATTTTGGTAATTTTTTCATATAGTTTTCAAATAAAACCAATAAGAATTAGTCTTGTAATATGTTTTCATTGATCATTGTGAAATAAATACATAATGTGAGCTAAATATTAGCAAATGTATACAACAAATAAGGATTGTCAATATTTAGCTCAGATAACTGTTCCTTTTATAATTAAACTTTAAAATAATATATGCACATCAATACATTATCTCCTGAAACACAGTTTCTGACTACGAATTTTATGATTTTGATTGCTCAAAATCATCACTTTCAAGATAAAGACTAGTTTTGGAGATTGGAAGCTTAATGTTTTTAATAACATGTTGCTACTTTACTCAAACTGGAGTTTCAAGAAAAAATTATATTTATTACAGGGATGCCATTGGGTATATTTCAACATCTAATGTACAATAGTGATTCAAGCAACTTGGGATAATGTTCAATATAGTAGGTCACAAGTCACAACGCAGAAACAAAAAGTCAAACTTGACAAAGTCAAACGGCTGTTTATTAGTTTATTTATTATACTGACAGTTTCTGCTAGACCAATGACCAAAAGAACAGGTTTAATCAACATGGACGCACCGGTTCATATACTATAAATAGGTTCAAAATTGTAAAGATATGTTGAATCAATTTCATAATTCAAAATCCTCGGCTTTGACTTTATCTGGCAGAACAAATTCAACAACTTGATCCTATGTTTCTTAGTTATAATCGTGCATGTAAGAATGATGAATTTGTGATTTTGTGTTCTTGATAACCAAGAGGCCAATGGGTCACATTTGATATGGTTGAGTTACTGAAAACATTAATCTTTAGTATTTGGAAGTTTTAATATGATTACAAGCATTGTGTTATAGTGAGAATATGTTTTTCTTTAATAAAAATATTTAGCAGGCTTTCTCTTCAAAAACACTTTAGGTGATACTTGACCCATTGCATTTTTAGATGAAATTTTTAATTTTCCCATCTGACCCAGTAACCCGTTAGAGATAAAACACAACCTATATATTACAATTCATAAGCAAATGGGTCAGAAATTGGTTATAGTTGCTAGTTACGCTGGTTGCAGCAGTAAATCAGAAGGATATGAATTAGTGGTGAGATTTTTTTTTATAAATTTATAACTTTTAAAAATATCTATATTCAAATGTAAATTACCCTATTTTAACATTAAATAAAATATTATTAAATCAAGATACCAGTAGCAGCAACAACTTTTATTCCTTAACAAAATCCTTCTCATTCTTCCCTACCGTCATCATTAAGATGTGAGATCAACACACAGTGAAACATATTTGAATTTAAACTATGATTCAATCTTGATCATGAAATTTTGAATCATACCTGAAAGCATCATAAATAGAACTTTGGTTGGAACAAAAGGTCGAAGTTGATGGTTTGGTTTCAACATCCTATTAGTGTGATTAGAAAAATGAAATATGTATTTCATACAAAGATTTGCAAAAAATCAACAGTTTACACGAGCGTCGCCTGTAAATTTGCGGACGCCGCCTTTAAAATACAATTCAATACCCGTGTTCAAAAGGTCAGCATTTGCAGGCGTTGCCTGTAAATTAAATTTACGGGCGCCGCCTTTAATGTACAATTCAACGCCCGTGTTCAAAAATTCAAACGCCTATATATTTGCAGGCGTCGCATGTACATTTGCGGGCGTCACCTTCTCTTTTACGGGCGTCGGGTGTTTGTCGAATACAGTCTAATGGTCGTATTTTCTCGTATTTGTATATATAACGTATATACAGGCGCCAGCGCCTGTGACACGTTTGACCAGTGGCGAATCTTGAGAAAAACTAAAGCAGGGGCAAGTTTATGGGTAAATTTTTTTTTTCCTAACACTATGTTTCGACTTAACGGTTCGGGTCAAGAGTTCGGGTCGGGTTGGGACACCATTACTAATGGGTTATGGGTATTTTAGTGGGCTTGGGTATTTTATATAAGTAAACAGGTAATGGGCTAGTTAGTGGGCTTGGGTATTTTATATAAGTAATGAGTTATGGGTAATGGGTTGTATATATGAAATAAAATTAGGCTATTGAATTATGGAGATGGTTATAATACAAAGTATAAAAATCGTGAGAAGCGTAGGAAAGAACACGGGAACGACACCTGGCAAATTCAAAATTAACATGAAAGGG
>WOUH02000036.1:4250497-4260895 GCA_009936405.2 Stevia rebaudiana
GAAAGAAATGTGAGAGCGAAACGGTAGATTCAAAACCTTAGAAATCCGAGTCGTTTCAAAAAAAGGTTTTATCAAAACGCAGACTAACTCGAATATATACCGTTCAAAAGTAAATAATAAGACAAATCATTTTTTTTTAGTTAAAGAAAGAAATTTAAGAGCTTAAAACCTTTGAAAACTTGAGGGGACCAAAATGACATTTTACAAAAATTTAAAAAACTTAAGATGATAGAATTGTAAAAGATTGAAACTTGAGGGGGGTAAATTGTCGGTGGGGAAACCCCGCCGACATTACATATTGAGTATGTATATAATGATGTAGACGGTGTGAATACACGAGTATAATTGGTTGTACCGCATGTAGTAGTATTAGTCTAGAATATTAGTCACATTCTACAGGCGTAATCTGTCAAGACCATTAAAACTAAAAGAAGATTCTACAACCGTCTTTGTTTTAGTTGGTTGATTGTTTCTATATTATAAAATACCAATAAATTGGTTCACCAACTGTAGTTAGAGCATCATAAAACAAGTAGATCCTGTTAGAGTCTCAAAGGACCACCTAGTGGTATGGTTGATCCCCTCTATACAAAATGTCAAGGGGATACATGGTTGTATGTATATAAGTATAAATATCACGTATAGGTATATCTAATATGTTTAGAGTTAGGGTATAGAATGTGTAAGAGTCCCTTATTTGTGCCCCTGCCTAGAGGTGCTAAAAAAATCGATTCCTAAACCAAACCGTAGCGGTTCGGTTCGGTTTCAAACTTGCGCTTGTCCAAACAGATACAAACCGTGGTTTTGAGATTGTTTTCTAAACCCTCATGCCTGAACCGATTCAAACCGAACCAAACTAGTCACAAGTAATTAAAAATTTTAATTAAAACTGAGATTGAACCAATCACTAGCTTCTTCAAAACCGATTCATTACCGGAACTGGTTTAACTAAGAATTTGTTATGACTTTAAGTTTGCACACCTTTATCTCTGCTTCTGGCTCTTCCTACACTAGGAGGGTTTGGACTAAACACATGGCCTCAGCTTTTTTCAAGCCAATCCAAGAAGGGTCCAATTGGACGCGTATATAATTTCATTGATTATGATATTTAGACGTGTACATACTAAACTTGTTTATGATTTGAAACAGAAGCCAATCAAGACTGCTCTCATAGGCCCAATTCATTTGTATAAATCGGTTTGATACCTATCCTTTGAAATCGGTTAGCCTGATTTGTACCAGTTTAGAACCTATGTCAACTTATCTAGTTTCAATTTGATTTGATGTTTTTGGCTCAAACGCCATTTTTAACCTAAGCTGGTTTGGTCCAAAATCAATTTTGATTTTCTTTCACCAAAATCAAACCGGCTTCTAACAAGACTCGTGTGGCCTTTTCGATTCACGCAATTAATTAAAATATCATTAGATTCTAAATTAAATGATTAATATTTATTAAAGTTATTTAGTACTATTTTGCTTCAAATAACCCATCTATAATTATACAGAAACACTAGTATATAATTCTCAAATACCTTTATTTATTAACCAAATTCTTTTGATTATTTTATTGATATTCTTTCTTTTGACACACACAATACTATAAAAGTAAAAAAAATAAGGGTGTCACGGACTTTGCACGTGGAATAGTTCCGACCATTGTTCTCTACTAAAAATCCTGTGAGGTTAAAATGTAAAATATGGTTATCGTCCCAATACACCCTAGATTCTGGGTTATTATTCATAGCCATCCTTTTACTTTATTTTATCTTTTTTTTACCTTAAAATATGACGATTTCACTAATTATGTATTTAGATAAATTCGTGCTCGATCTTTCAATAACATTTTGCCTAATTTTCTATTTTTTAGGTATTTTAGTGCATCATTTTTTTTAGTGATTTTCTTTTCTCATCTCTTAAATTATGGTCTAAATATAGAAAAATGAATGATACATGAATTGCCTTGATCAAACCCATTTTTTCTCGAGGATGTAAAGTTTTGGCCAACCATACCAGTGTTTGATTGTCGTGATTGTTCATGTTAAAGATTACGTCGTCTTTATGTGTAGTTGACAATATGGAAACATACGCATAACACAGTTAATTTTGTTAAGGTTTGAAATTATACTATAATTTGTTTAACTAATACAAGTCCGACATTCTGACTCAACCATCAACTATTGCAATATAAGCCACGTAGCTACAACTACCACCATCTCAAATCCTTTATTGATGCACGTGTCTATAAACATACAATATTTCCTAGATTTCTATACGTATTTTAGAATTGCAATCAGATTGTAACTCATTTATTTAGTAGTTAATAAATTTGTAGTCAAACTGTTTTGAAATTCAAACAAGTGAAATTACTTTTTTTAATAGAAGCATAAAGTTTCCCCTTCAAAACCTACTATAAAGATTTGTTTCTCTTATATTTATTTCAGATTTGAGTACTACTCTTTACAAAGAAACATCTAGTCTACAATGAAACAGTTGCTAGTGAAAATACAGAAATACTTACAATAAGCAGGGGCCCATAAGCAATAATCATAAAGTCAGGGGCCCAGATGCAATTAACCCAAATCTACACTCTTCCTTAAAGAGACAGAAACACAGACAGACATACCCACCACCAGCTCCTCCGCTTTTCTCTCTCTCTCTAAAACCTTGCTTCTCTCTCTATAATCACTGTCACCATTCCACCTTTTTCGCCTCAAATCTTCTTCATATTCTCATGAATCTAATCCCCAATAGTTGTAAAATCAAATCCATTAATTAGTCGGTGAATTAATTCAAAAATATTAAGAATCCAGACAGATCTTCCATGAGATCTCTGTTTCAACATCGCTCTCAGTAAGGTATATACACATTCCTCTTAATATTCCATCTCGAATGTAGATACATGTTCAAGTTAACAACATTCGAATAAACATTCATGCATTCATGTGATTCTAGGGTTTTTTCTCGACTGGTTATTTTTCCAAGATCTTAAATTAGTCGTTTTCTTTTTCAGCTATAAATCTTCGTCAAGATTTGTCTTTTTTCGCTAGTAGTTTGAATTTTTTTTTCCCCTGAAACTTAGTACTCTGCTGTTGTATCGTGTTATTTAGATTAGGGTTTTGATTTATTTGCTTTACCTTTTGCTTTCAGGACAGAAGAACTCAGATCTGAAGCCTTCTAAACTTTATCAAAGTTTATCAGGTCTTTAATTTTATCTACCGAATATATATTTTTTAACTTTTTTTTCCTTACATTTATACGATAATCCTAAATTCATAACTCCATGAGTCCATGCTTCACTTTAATCTCAGCATAAACTTTGTCGGAGTTTAATTTCTATAAGTAATTTAATATTGTAATGTAAGCTTTGTTATTAGTTTCTCAGTTAAGTAGACTGAATTTTGAAAACTTGTAGTAGTTAAAGATTTGATTTTTTACAGTTGAGACAAAATCAAGATGATGCACCGGCCTCCACCCGATGATTTCTCCCTCAAGGAGACAAAACCGCATCTTGGTGGCGGCAAAATCACCGGGGATAAACTCACTAGCACATATGACCTTGTGGAACAAATGCAATACTTATACGTGCGTGTGGTGAAAGCGCGTGACCTACCGGCTAAAGATGTAACCGGTAGTTGTGACCCGTATTGTGAGGTTCGAATGGGTAACTACAAGGGTACGACTCGTCATTTTGAGAAGAAATCAAACCCCGAGTGGAACCAAGTTTTCGCGTTCTCAAGAGACCGAATTCAATCTACAACGCTTGAGGTTTCCGTGAAGGATAAAGATCTTATGAAAGATGATTTCATGGGTTGGGTTTTGTTTGATTTGACCGAGGTTCCGAAACGGGTCCCACCCGATAGTCCACTCGCGCCTCAATGGTATAGATTGGAAGATAGAAAAGGGATGAAACTTAAAGGAGAGATCATGTTAGCGGTTTGGTGGGGTACGCAAGCGGATGAAGCGTTTCCCGAAGCGTGGCATTCGGATGCTGCAACTGTCGGTGGGGCCGACGCGCTTGCTAATATCCGGTCAAAAGTGTATCTTTCACCTAAACTTTGGTATTTAAGAGTTAACGTGATTGAAGCGCAAGATTTGATGCCAAATGATCGTACGCGGTTTCCTGAAGTTTTTGTAAAGGCGATTCTTGGACATCAGGTGTTAAGAACTAGAGTTTCTATGAACAAATCTATAAACCCTATGTGGAATGAAGATTTGATGTTTGTAGCTGCAGAACCATTTGAAGAACATTTGGTTTTGAGTGTTGAAGATCGCGTTGCACCGAATAAAGATGAGGTTCTTGGAATGTGCGCGATTCCGTTACAGTATGTCGATCGACGGTTAGATCATAAACCGATTAACTCAAGGTGGTTTAATCTTGAAAAACATGTTATGATTGAAGGTGAGAAGAAAAAAGAAGTGAAATTTGCTAGCAGGATTCATATGCGAATATGTTTAGAAGGCGGTTATCATGTTCTTGATGAGTCGACTCACTACAGCAGTGATCTTCGACCAACTGCTAAACAGTTATGGAAAAACAGTATCGGTGTTCTTGAAGTCGGAATCTTGAGTGCTCACGGGTTATCACCGATGAAGACGAAAGACGGACGTGCGACAACCGACGCGTATTGTGTTGCGAAATATGGGACAAAGTGGGTTCGAACACGTACGATAATCGACAGTTTTATGCCGAAATGGAACGAGCAGTACACTTGGGAAGTTTTCGACCCGTGCACGGTTATAACAATCGGTGTGTTCGATAACTGTCATCTGCAAGGTGGAGATAAGGGTAACGGTGCACGCGATTCAAGAATCGGTAAAGTTAGAATCCGTCTTTCGACACTTGAAACGGATCGCGTGTACACTCATTCGTACCCGCTTCTCGTTTTGCATCCATCCGGAGTGAAAAAAATGGGTGAGATTCATTTAGCGGTTCGGTTCACATGTTCATCATTGTTAAACATGATGCACATGTACTCACAACCGTTATTACCCAAAATGCATTACATTCACCCGTTAACCGTCACTCAGCTTGAGAGCTTGCGACACCAAGCGACTCAGATTGTGTCAATGCGGCTCAGTCGAGCCGAACCGCCATTAAGAAAAGAGATTGTTGAGTATATGCTCGATGTCGGATCGCACATGTGGAGTATGCGAAGAAGTAAAGCTAACTTTTTTAGAATAATGGGGGTTTTTGGTGGTTTGATCGCGGTTGGAAAGTGGTTTGATCAGATATGTAACTGGAAGAATCCGATCACGACTGTTTTGATTCATATTCTTTTCTTGATATTGGTTTTATATCCGGAGTTGATTTTACCGACAATTTTTCTATATCTTTTCTTGATTGGAGTTTGGTACTACAGATGGAGACCGAAGAACCCGCCTCATATGGACACGCGCCTCTCGTGTGCGGATAACGCGCATCCTGATGAACTTGATGAAGAATTCGACACGTTTCCGACTTCTCGACCCGCTGACATCATCAGGATGAGATATGATCGGTTAAGGAGTATTTCTGGACGGATTCAAACCGTGGTTGGTGATTTAGCAACTCAAGGCGAACGACTTCAGTCTTTACTCAGCTGGAGGGACCCGCGAGCCACTGCATTGTTTGTTATTTTCTGTTTAATCGCTGCGATTGTTTTGTATGTTACGCCTTTTCAAGTTGTCGCACTTTTGACCGGATTCTATGTGTTAAGACACCCGAGGTTTCGCCACAAGCTGCCATCTGTCCCGCTCAACTTCTTTAGAAGATTACCCGCAAGAACCGACTGCATGCTTTGAGAAAAAAAAACAAAATCTATGCAACTTTTGGTCTTCAATCCAGGTAAGACTCATAATTTCATACAATTGTCTTGGAAAATGTTTTGTACATCTTGTGGTTTTTATAACCCTTGAAACTTGAACGCGTCGTCTTTTGATTTGTAGTTTTTTTAGGTTTATGGTTTTCATTTTGAATCTCTATCAATAGTTGTTATTAGTAGTAATGGTAATCATCTTTATTGATGAATATCTTGTTCTTGAATTAGGAGAGAATTCTGGTTTCTTTTGTATTTGTTTCTTGTTAATGGATCTCAATCTGGGTATGATCATTCTATTTATTTGGTTTAATTAAAAGTTCATATGAAACTTTAGTCCAATGTTGATGTGACTTGTGAGTGTGTGACAATCATAATAAGGAATCTTTATTTATAAAATTAATGATGCAAAATGATACATCCATCTTTTCTATTAAATTGGTGGTGTTTTGTATTTGTTTCAATAGTGAAATGATGAATGCTGATAGAAGACAAAAATATACACTTCTGGAATCACTAATTTTCCTGCAACCATGTGCAAATGAACATGATTTGATTCTGGACCTTTAGGGTTTATTTTATACTATCATATGAACATATATTTATTTGTTTGTCTTGCTTTGATTACATTCAAATAGTACAGATGTAGACAATGTTTTTGTTGGAATGTAGTGTTAAATGTCAGATCAATCTTGGTCCATGTGGTATTTTTTTCATCTAAATATGACATTTTCTTGGAGGTGGTCAATTGAGGACTACTTTCATAAATATTGGTTACTTCTTGACTTCAATTGAATTAATCAGTCTCAATAATGTTCCATGGTTTCTGTGTATAAATCTTCCAATTCTCCTATCTCTCTTATTTTTATAATGATATATGTGTTTATAAAACAATTTGTTCAAAGGAAATTGGAAAAGAAACAAAAACCTATATGTTTTTTAAATTTAAATTAAGATACGTTTTTCCGTTTAAGTTTTTATTTAAGGCATGTCTTTTTGTTCGATTTTTTTTTTTTTGAAATTTGCTTTATAAGAAAAGTGAAAGTTGAATTAGAAAAGCTGTTAGGTTCATTAAAAGTTTATATAAAAAGGTTGTATGTAAAAAGCTATAATCGCAACAAAAAATCCATTAAAAAAATCTAATTATTACGTGCATAACTCATTTATAATGGTGTCTAACTATTACAATGATGTTTTTAGTATGCAAGTCATTACTACGAAGCGTCAAAGTTTCTCTATTTGATTTGTTGTAACTAGCTTTTACCAGTCGTGTTGCGGCAGTAATCCCGCACTGCTGCAGTGGTGGCATGATTCTGAGTATTGAAACACATACACAAAAACATGTCGCAACAGTTGTCACTCTGTCGTAAACTCTAAAGCGTACTCCGTTGCAAAAATATCGGTTACTCCACTGTAAAACCCGAAAGCGTACTATGTCATAAAAAGTTAATGAATAGTAAACACCAAGTTAGAGTAAAAAAAGAGGAAATGGGTTACTATTAATCCCCACACTATGTGGCAAGAAGCAGATGTTATATAGCTGAGGCGGTGAATTAACGTGGCTCGGCACAAAAAGAAACATATAAAATTAACATTGTGACATAACACATGACTTAACATTGAAACGACAAAGTCGTTTATAAATTTAACGTTTCGTTGTGAGATGCGCATCTTGAACGGTTTAGGCACCGAAACTTGGGTTAGTTTTGCCAAGTTACAAAGTTAAGGAGGAGGAGTGAAACTTGAGGGGTGAGTTATGCCAAATTAGAAAGTTGAGGGGGAGTTGATAAACCTTAAGAGTAAGTTTTGCCAGGGTACAAAGTTGATGGGAAGGTGTGAAACCATAATTGCCAAAACTCAAATTTTAGAGATTGTGTGCCAAAACAAAAATCAATAAAAATCACTATCTTTTCTCTATTATTTTTAAAGCATTCATATCTGGTTCTCTATTTTTATCTATTTTAGAGGTTGGTGCCAAAACAAAGCGTGTTATATTTGTGATTAGTTTCTTGATCATTTGGGATTGAGGTAAGTTTGTCTTTTATCTTACCTTACTCAAACCATATTAGTCGGATATGTTTGTTTATTTGTTTAGTAAGATGATCTTGAGTAGCTTGCTCTATCCACTTCTCCACAAATAGACAAAATATATTCTTTTCTAAATTTATTTCTAAATTTTGTTTAACTTAATACATCTCATTTTTCATCTCTATATCTATTTGGTCAACATAATATATATTTTCCTCACAAACAATTGTTTTGTTATTATTGTTCTTCCTCTCTTATACTTTCTTATATAAATTTGAATACTCTTTTTTCTTTAAATAATTAGCCATTCGCCGTATATAAAAATCTCCAAATTTTAAAGACATGGATTTAAATAGAGAATTAGGTGTGATTTCTCTAATAACATTCACAACTCAGTCCCCATCCACCTCATCATAATTTAGCTAAAAGTCACATTTATTTGTAGATATAGCTTATCTTTAAAAAGCCCGTTATATAAACACTTCAAAAGCAATGTCTCTGGGGCAACCCACCGACATGCTTTGTAGATATATACATTTCTTTCTTATATTGGATCATAATGTTGTAATAGTGGAGTTGGTAGTTCACGTCGTATTGGTGCGTCTGGTACGTAGGTGACACAGGTTTGAGTCTTGATGTCTGCGTCTTTTTGTTTTTTTTTAGCATAAGCAGTTACATACATCTAATTATCGGCAAAAGCATCCCATCTAACTTCAACTCTAATTACTATTGTAAAGTGCCTTCTAAGTTGTTGTCATAGTCTTAAATATAAAAAAAATATTTTTACTTGATAGGTTTCATTTTTTATTTTCAATAAAAAACTATTGGTACCTTGCAAAGCATCGGTGTGTATGTTTTGATCTTTAAATTGGAACATTGAGGCATGTGAAAACCGCACATAATTATTTATATATGTCAGATATATTAGACACTTGTGAACACAATGCTTCATGGCAATGCTAGCATATATTTAAGATATGTTATACCTACATTCACCATTCAAGATTATCATCCACAACACATGATCAATCTAAAAGATGAAGTAATTGATAACAGGAAATTCATATTAGAAAAAGAGATTGCAAGTCTATAACACAATGAGCCTGAATTAAACATCATGACTCAACAAGCCCATATGGCCTTATGTTTGACAAATAACTAGGAGATCTCAACAAGGAGACAATACAAGAGGAAAGTGCGCGCTTTGATGATAAAGATAAACAAGGGTCATTATTCGTGAAGATGCAAAACGATGGCTAATGTGACAAAACCAAGTCGACATTCAAACGGTTGTAGCATCGATACACAACCATTCTCCAACAAAGACCTTGTCACAGTTCAAATTAGGATTGAACGCGGCGAACGTTGCAGTCGTGAGTTTGAAGGCCTCTATGATACTGAAGCATGTGTCTCCGGGTTGTGTCCCGTAGATTTTGTCACACACCAATGCTGGTAGCGTTGGGACTCCTTATAAATCGTGAGATACTTATACATTATGCATTAATTGAATTACAAAGAAATGTCTATAATTAATAAATAAACAAGATATGGAACTTACTAGTACTGCTAACGGTCAGTTTACTATCTCCGTTGGTGATGAGTAGAGCAAATGAAAGCAAGAGAATGCAGCTGAAAACAATGGAGCTTTTCCTGTCGGCCATTTTAGCAAAGCTTTCGTTTATTGATGGTGGAAATGGAATGATTTTGTATTTAAAAATAACCAAGTATAAATAGGAAAAAAGAAGCAAAGATGGCGAGTGAACCAAAGATAATTAAGTAGACAAAATCTTTGTAACCATACACTAATTAAAGAGGACTGCCTCGTTGTATACGACTTTGAAACAATGATCAAGTTGTATGGGCCCAAAGGATATCCTGTCGATGCTTTTGTAGTTCGACATAGATGAAGACGATAATTAATTAACATTTTCTACTTGACATATTTAGACTAAAAGTTTTTGTACAGAACACCGCAACACACAGGTTTAAATCTTATTGTTCAGTCGTAATGCGCGGGTTAGTTTATTAGTTATATATCATTTCTCATGTTTATTTTTTTTCAATTAAATAATATTCTTTTGTTTCATTTTTGTAATTTACCTTTTCTATTCCACTTATAAATAACTAAATAGGATATGGAGGTAGATATTGATCACCTGAAATATGGGAATTCACATTTGTTTCCCATATTTATTCGAAGATGGGGTATGCGTTATGAACGAGGAATGAAATGCAAGAGTAAAATGAACGTTTTTAAGGATTTGTTGAACATGAGAAAAGGGGCGAGTTACGTGTTTCACATACCCTCATCATGAGCGTGAGGGTGTCACGTATGCAAACAACGCTCTTAACACTTTCCCTTTTTCTTTTAGGGGAACGGGTGATTCAACAATGAATAGAGTCACACACGCCATGTTGCTTGACTGTTACGTGGCACTAAATCTCACCCACACTCACTTGGGTGTAACATTTAGGGGTTGTTTGACAACTTTTGAATGATAAGTGCTAAATCAGTAAGAGGTCTGAATCATTAAGTGTTGAACCAGTAAGAGGTCTGAATCATTAAGTGTTGAAC
>WOUH02000036.1:4272816-4287678 GCA_009936405.2 Stevia rebaudiana
TTAGAGAAAAAGTAGAGCAGCCGCAAATAATATATATAAACAAAACCACCGACATTGCTAAATGTATTATATATAACGAGTTTATTACATTAGTCGGACGATCAATATCTTAATTTTCCTAAACTCTATTTTTCGTGCACTTTAAATAATAATTGGATTACATCACAGATATATAATACATATAGTCATAGATTACCTGACATTATAGCTACGTCTCTAGTTTGAATCCGTTTTATTCCATTTAAATATAGTTTTTAACTTTTATTGTCGTACTTTGAAGTACATTAGACAACTCATACGCAAAACCACATTCACGTTAAGCGGTGAAGTCATTTTGCCTAAAAATATACTTACAATGCTTCATAGGATTCTATGGCATTGGCTTCCATTATTGTTTGTAGCCACAAAGACATTGTAACATTATTCGTAGAATCGTAGTCAGTTTCATATTAGCAAATAGTATGTGTTATTAAGTTGCGCAAGTCCGACTTGACATCCACATTGCTAAAGTTGATCCAAACTCCATACTTACGACTTAATGGAATTGTTCACTATAATTCATTAACACATTTAAGCAATAGAAGATCTCTAAACTTTTCATTGCAAATAGAGGAAAATACAAAATAGATTAATGTATAAATATTCTTAAAACAAATCGTAAAATAAAGTAGATGATAATCCAAAGAAGAAATCCACATATAAGACCACATGCTTTCTTTTGGTGGTTGGAGCGATAAACATAAGGCGAGAAACCACTCGTTTGAAAATTATATTTAGTCTCAAAACAACCTATAAAGTATATAATGGGAAGCCCATAAACCAATATCAAATCCTCGGGTCAACTAATTTCAAATTTTAGATTTATATTTTTAGACTCTATATTTTTTCTTTATTTTTTAGAAGAAATAAAAATCACTTCTAACACTAACAAAATTGTTCATACAAACTTAAATCTTAAACTAGAAAGTTACCATTATAAACCATGAGAAAGACTCATTAGGAAATCATAAAAAAAGAGGGTATTGGGTAACACTTATAAAACGTTGATCTTTAATACAAAAAAATCTGGTACAAAAAGAATATAATATAAAAAAACCTTATTACAAAAAAAAAAATATACACTACAAAAGAAAAATTCAGTAAAAAGTATCTAGTAAAAAAAATCCAGTATAAAAAAATTAATACAAATATTGATTTTTTTATTTTTTATTATTTTGTACTAAATATCAAAAACCACATGTGTTCTCGTTTTTTTTTTTATGTTTTCAAATAAACCTTACCGAGCTTGTTTGAAAATAATTGTTTTTTGACTAAATTACAAATTTCAACCTTTAACTTCATTAAGTACACTAAACAACCTTTAATTAAATTAATTGATTTAAATATCAACCTTTAAACTAACTTCAATTAGTTTTCCTTGTTAATCATTACTAAAAGGTTTGTTTTGTCAAAAGTTAAACTTAGGGGGATTTTTGTGTTCGACGCGACTGTTAAAACTTATTTTCGTGTTTCCTGCTTCGTTCTAACTCGTTTCGGTTTTCGCCTATGTTCACGATTTTGCATTTTTTATCTAAACTCATTGGTTTCACCTCCTGGAGAAGTGTTGAGATATCGGATTTATGATACTTGTCATTGTTTTATGTGTATCTTTTGTATCGTCGCTCGTATCAAAATTTTGTATACACTCAGAAGATCAAAAATACATCGTAGAATATGATAAAAGTATTTCTATCATATAAATAATGAATTACAAAACGTGCCATTAAAATTACTAATATTATAATAGCAAACTTTGCTCTTCCATTTTCACAGCCAAGCCACACAACTTTCAGATTTGTCACCTCAACACACAATTAACTTTAAGCTTCGATTAAAAGCTGGTTATTTGATCCTTACACGTCCATCACTTTGTGAGAAGACAAATGGTCAAACGTATGAATTAGTTATAAATCTTATGACTTATATTATTTTTAAATATGCATAAACTAAAACTGATCTGCCATTCTTAAATTCTTCGACTCCAACTTATCATAGCTAGGAAGGAATATATATCTCTGTTATCAAAGAAGTAAAATTTTTGTAATCGATCCTGACACCGTCTCCTTATGTGTATATCTATGATATTTGACTTATTAGCTCTAGGTATATTATAATATGTTTCATACGATCGATTTATTATTTGACATATTCACCATTTTATCAAATATTTCAGCGAGTTGCTTTGTCTTCTAGTCTTTTGTTATTTCATCTTATCCTTCCATTTGTGTTTAGGCGTGTTTTTTTTTACATAAATAAAACGAGTAATAGAGTTATACGAGCGACGATACGAAATATACACATAAAACGATGAAAGTATCATAGATCCGATATATCAACACCTCTCCAAAAAGTGAAACCAATGAGGTCAGATAGGAAATGCAAAATCATGAACATAGGCGAAAACCGTGGGCGAAACGGAGCCCGAACGAAGCGAGAAACGCGAAAAGAAGTTTTAACTGTCGCCCTGAACAAGAAAACCCCCTAAGTTTAACTTTTGATAAAACAAACCCTCTAGTAATGATTAACATAAAAAACTAATTGAAGTTAGTTTAAATGTTAAGATTTGAATCAACCATTTTAATTAAAGATTGTCTATTGTCCTTAATAAAGTTAAATGTTGAAATTTATGATTATTAATAAACATAAAGGTTAGAAATTTGTAATTTAGTCTTACTTTTTTTTTTTAGGAAAGTTCTAAGGATCGAAGGGTTTGTTTAAACTTTGACCCAAAAAGTGGCCAAAAGTTTTCTTCAAAACCTCCGCCACCCCTGTGCACAAAACCACGCGAATCTTTCTTTACACCTTTCGCTCTCGCAGTCATGAGCATGACTTCCGTGAAGCTTCACACAAACCCTATAACATCGCCGGCGAGGTCTATCACCGGTGCCGGTCGGACCTACAGCACCACCGCGTTCGGTCGATCGTTTCTTCACCTCCACTCCTACCCCCACCTTTACCACCGTAGAAATGCTTCAATTACATGTTCAGCTTCCCCGATCGTGACTGCGGAAGAAAAGACGGGTCAAATACCGACCCGAATCGACTCGTTAGGTCAGGTATCGGCAGTGTTGGGTTGCCAGTGGGGTGATGAAGGCAAAGGCAAGCTCGTTGACATTTTGGCCAAGCATTTCGACGTCGTTGCTCGTTGTCAGGTAATTTCGTGTTATCGAATGCTTGTTAGCTGCTAGGTTTTGGTAATTTGAACTCATAAACTGAATTTGTGCATGATTGGGGATTATGAATGATTTGACAGTTAGGTGATTATACTCAGCCAATTGAATTTGTAATGCTGAAATGAATTTCCTTAGGTTTTGGTTATGCAGTTTTAACAAATTACTAACTAGTTATATATAATTACGCTAAGTTTACGATCAAAATAGATGTAACATTAGTATCATTTCTTAGGGTGGAGCTAATGCTGGACACACTATCTATAACTCTGAAGGCAAGAAGTTTGCTCTTCATCTTGTTCCTTCAGGGATTCTTAATGAAGACACCATGTGTGTTATTGGAAATGGTGTTGTAGTTCATCTTCCTGGACTTTTCGAAGAAATTGATGGTCTTGAATCCAATGGTGTTTCATGTAAAGGAAGAATATTAGTTTCAGATCGCGCTCACTTATTATTCGATTATCATCAAGAAATAGATGGATTGAGAGAAGCTGAGTTAGCTAAATCTTTCATTGGGACCACCAAGAGAGGAATTGGGCCCTGTTACTCTAGCAAGGTTATCAGGAACGGTATACGCGTTAGTGATTTAAGACATATGGATACCTTTGCTGATAAGCTTGATCTGTTATTATCAGATGCTGCTTCAAGATTCAAGGGTTTTAACTATACCCCTGATGTACTCAAGAAAGAAGTTGAAACATATAAAAGATTTGCAGAAAGATTAGAACCTTTCATTTGTGATACAGTTTATTACATGAATGAATCTATATCACAAATGAAGAAGATTTTAGTTGAAGGTGGTCAGGCGACTATGTTGGATATTGATTTTGGAACTTACCCGTTTGTAACATCTTCAAGTCCATCAGCTGGTGGAATCTGCACTGGTCTTGGTATTGCTCCCAAAGTTCTTGGTGACGTGATTGGAGTGGTAAGTATGATTTAATAAATATATTTTTTTTAATGTTATTAATATGGTTTTTAATTGGTTTAATCATTTAGGTTAAGGCGTATACTACTAGAGTTGGATCTGGACCTTTTCCTACTGAGTTGTTGGGCAATGCTGGAGATCTTCTTCGGGCAGCCGGGCAGGAGTTTGGTACAACCACGGGTCGTCCTCGTCGTTGTGGTTGGCTTGATATTGTTGCTCTCAAATACGTGTGTCAGATCAATGGTTTTTCGGGTTTGAATCTTACTAAACTTGATGTTTTGTCGGATCTTGATGAGATTCAACTGGGTGTTTCGTACAAATATGCTGATGGTACACCCATGAATTCATTTCCTGCTGATTTAAGTGATCTTGAGCAATCAAAGGCAAGCTTACTTTCTTCCTTGTTTTTCTCTTCAAATAATATGTGGTTTATGGGAAGGATAATATCAGTTTTGGTTTTGTGTTAAATAATAATACTACTAATAATTAGATGAATGATGCTTGTTAGTAGAAATGTAGGTTTGCACAAGCGTGGTAATATTCTATAAATAATATCAAGTTGACTGCATACCCTTTAGTCCCATTATATTTTATAAGTATTGAATGCTTTAATTATGGTTACACAAGTGATGTAATATTCTAAAATGATCGAATAAAATGCTTTATAAGGACAACTTGGTTGTATGTTTTAAAATTAAACTTTGGGTGACTTCTAACCTATTTAACCTATTCCACAAATCCATGCTAAGCTAAATTTATATATTTTACCCATTTTGACCCATTTGAGATAAAAGACTAACTGAAGTTGACGAATTGTTTAGTTAATATGTCGAATTCAAAACTTAAGAATCTTACTTCACAATCTCTCTACTTTGCCACATGGAAGCGTATTTTAGACGCATAACTAGTAATCAACCACTTTTTTACTATGCTATAATCAATCCTTGCAATTTTTATGGGAGTAATATAAGTTTGGTTTTATTTCAAAATTCAAACTAAGATTCAAATGTATTATGTTTTAGGTGGAATACGAGACAATGCCAGGTTGGCAGGCTGATATTTCATCAGTAAGAAACTACTCTGATCTCCCAAAGGCTGCGCGCGAGTACGTGGAAAGAATAGAACAACTTGTTGGTGTACCAATCCATTACATCGGTGTTGGACCTGGACGCGATGCTCTTATATACAAATGAAACCGCAACAACAAGAAGATATCTTAAATCTAATATGATTTCTAGTCTTTGATTTTCTTAACAAAAAAGGTTCGATGTTAGGATTTTAGTTTGGTATGATCTCTCGACTACGGGTTTTGTTTTGTGTTGCAGTTTGAGAGTGATTTTGCTTCATTTATTCTATAAACATTGAGGGTGATGTATGTTACTCGGTAATTGGTTTCTTAACATCTTTTGCCATTGGTTGTCGAATAAAGCAAAAGAACTAAACTACTTGTGTTAAGAATATCAGCTTTTAACACCATAATGCAGTTATTTCTATATAATAACAAAAGTGAAAATTAATTATTTAAATATGTTTGGTTGGATACTTGGTTGAATCTTGGCATCCGAGTATCCAACCGTACTAAGTGGCATCTATTCATTTTTTTTCACATGTATAAACCATTAGTGCAAGTAAACTCATTTTGCTTATAATGTCTATGGGGATAATAAGAAATAAAGAACCAAGACAAATAACGAAGATAATCATTCATGGTGCAAACTCAAGTCCCATAAAGCAGGTTAGTAGGCAATATATATTAGAGATGCTTGTGAAACCATAACAATGGCTTGAGTGTATAATTGTATATAGCCATATATGGATCACTGAAAATATGATCAAGTATAACCAATGAAAGTATTGCATCTAATAAGTGTTTTTAGGTATAAAAAATCATGAGTACAACATTATTGTTCCAAGGAACACAAGCTACATTAATCCAAAGGCGAAACTATCATGTTGAGGCAAATCATTAAGTGAAATGAAACCCATAAAGTCGATACCCCTAATATTTGATATTTTTACTTATGTGGTTCTTGCTTGAACAATTTGTTATAAAAAACACAAAATTCATGCAATGATGTTGCCACTAGTAACTTCTAACACAAATCCTAAATGAAAATTCTCATCGAAAATATATACATCAATTTGAAGTGTACATTACCTGTTACAACTACCTCACAACAACTAACTCAAAATATCAAATCAAACCAGCTTTAGAACGGCCCCATTGTCGTCTACGAGCCCTTCTTTTCCTACCATCATTTTTAGCCTTAACTTTCTCTTTCAAATCCCTCTCACCGCGCCTTTTATACATTTTAAAAGTTATTTTCCTCTCAGCAGCCATTTGTCTCACCTTCTCCGTAATCTCAACCGCAATCTGTCTATTATACAGTTTCCTCAAACCCTTCATAAGTTTAGCAAACGTATCCGGTTGAGGCATTACACCAGCATCCATCATATCCAAACAATAAGAACACGCGTCCTTCACATGCCCTTTTGCAAAAAGCGCGTGAATCCAAATCGTCCACGCGTATACATTAACCTCACAACCCTTGTTAACAATACAACTCCATACATCTTTACTTAATTCAATCTTATCACCTCTTAATAACGAATTCAAAAGATCTTTCAAAAGCCCATATTGAGGAGTCGAAAAAAGACCTCTTTCAACCATTTCTTTAAAGTACTCACAAGCTTCAATATAACATTCTTGATCGATAAGCCCGTTAATCATATTTACAAAATTGTCAAGACCCGGACTAAGCCCGTTCGTTTCAATCTGGTTCCAAACCCGAATCCCTTCTTTAACCTCACCTAACTTAAACGCTAACCGAATTATAGTATTGTAAATGTTAAGATCGGGATAACAACCGTTTTTCTGCATCTCGTTTACAAGTTCTAAACATTCTTCCAATTCATCTTTCTTTTCGTGAGAGTTTAAAATATGTAAATATGTCGTTTGATTTGGCGTTTGTCCCTTTTGTATCATGTGATCCAAAAGCTCGTACGCCTTTTTAGTTTTTCCCCATTTACAGAACCCGCTTATTAACGTAGTGTAAGTAACAACATCAGCCTCACAACCATGTTTCTCCATGTCAGAAAAAACCTGCATTGCGGTTTCCATTTTTTCTTGACCGCAAAGTGCTTGAATCAAAATGGTGAACGAAGTTGCGTTTGGATCGCAACCTTTTCTTCTCATTTCTTGCAAAAGATCAAAAGCATCGACCATCTTACCCGCAGTAGCATACCCGTTAAGCAAATTGTTATAAACAACAATGTCAGGGTCAAAACCGGCATTTTTCATTTGTACCAATACGAACTTCGCCTCCATTAGTTTACCTTCTTTACACCAACCGTATAACAACGATGTAAAATGCTTGATTGTTGGTGGAAACCGAACTCTCATGTCTTCAAAAAGCAAAGCAGCTTCTTTAATGTTGCCATTTTTGCACAACGCATCTAACAAACACCCAAAAACATACTCATCAGGTTCGCATCCGTATTTAGGCATTTCATCGAGCACCTCAACTGCTTTCTTAACCATTCTAGCAGACGCAAACCGTCTAATTAATACAACAAACACTTGAGGGGTTATAAGTTGTGGGTTTTCTCTTCTCATTTCATCAATAAGCGCCCAAACTGCACCAAATTGCCTCATTTTACCTAAACTTTTGATCATTGATTTGTATACATCATGGTTGTGACTATAACCAGGTTGTTTGGATGCCCATGCAAAGAACCTGTAACCCAAATTACCCGCATCCCCACAACGGTTCAACACGCGTTCGGTTAACCCTGAGCGAACCACAACTCCAGATTCTTGTAAAGCAAGTTCCAATTTTGGAACCCGTGAGTGAAATTTCCTTAAAATTCTATAACTCTTCTCAACATCAGCAGTAAATTCATCATAGGGTTGATCATGAGGTGTGTCTCCAGGCTTGTTGTCGAGGCGAATGAGGCTCAACCATCGCGTATCCTTTTCGGGAGAAAGATTGGTTTTTGATGTTGAATTGAATGAACCCTAATCATGAATGACCATTATTATGATATAATAACTGTAAATGTATAAATCTAGAAGCTCATATTATGTTAATGCACACTTTACTTTTGAATGTTCATCGTTTGAACATGGTTTGACATTGTCTACAGTTCTTGCTCCAAAAACAGAATCTGCATCATCGAAAACAAAACTAAAACATCAAAGTATATCAATTTAGAATCCTGATTACAACTAATCTATTCCTTGCGTACCCAATTTACAAATCTGAACGCGATTTGCAAACAAAGTATAACATAGAGGAATCTAACCTGATGAGAAGGAACAGTGATTCCGATTGGAAGCAGCCTGTTGGGACTGGAATTGGGAGATGGGTTTTGAGCTCGATGGTTTGGTCGAAGAAGAGAACAAACACAAGTTCGAATATCCACGACCTGCAAAAATTCTCCTCATTTTCACTCCGTTGGTATCTGCAATATCTACCCTAAACCCCTAAAAAGGGTTCACGACCTTCAGAATCAGAACTGAACTGACGAATATTAAAACTTTATATAATTTGATTGATGATATGAGGCTTGATGATTCGGGTAACAGATAGATACTGTGTTTAGTTGGTTTTCTAATTGATGTGCATTGACAATTGTGTTTAATTTATTTTGTACAACATATATTGTGTGCTTATGTGTTAATATGAGTCGATTATAGAGAGATTTTTGGCTTGCTTTGATTACAACGTGGTTCCCAACAATACTAAACTCACATCTACATTTTATGTACTTTGCAAATGCATTCAATCCATTTATGATTTGTTGGTGATTTAAGTATCATCAAGTCATTTTGAGTATAACCGAAAGTTTGACGGAGTTGCAAGAATTGCAAATAGGTCTTATGACTTTCTCTACCAAATACCCGTGACCCATTGTTTCATTACATTCGCTCTTATAAAAGAAAGTTTGGAGGATCAAATGCATCACATATAATCTTACAAGTTACAAAAGATGTCAAATACATATTCTTTTACATATTATATTGGTTCAAGATCAATTCCTAACCTTGATTGCCTTAAGTATGGTGCAAATACAAGTACAACAATACAAACCAACTTAATTTCTTTTAATGAGTAAAATCTATCTTTAATTGTCCGAATCAAATCTTTCACCCGCTTCGACAACATGGGATTGCAACATAGGACTAGTTTCTGTTTGGGTGGATGATGTTTTCATGTAACGAACACCACCATCTTCTTTCGCTTTTCCCCATAACACAGCATAAAATCCTAAAGATATTATTATTCCTCCAGCAACACTACAATAAGATTTGTCAATAATAAGTTATATACATGGTTATATACAAATAATATTAATTTCTAAAGTCAAATTCAAGTAAGAAAAAACACCTTCCAAGATGGAGAGAATCACCAATGAATATGACACCCATCACAACTGCAATCACTATTGAAAATGGCTTGAACATGGCTACATAAACCGGACCTTTTAACCGCAAAGCCCATACTTGAATCAAACCGTTTAAAAATCCAGTAGAGATTCCCTAATTTAGGATATTATAAAGCTAGAAGGATACATACATATATATATAGGGGCGGATAAAACCGAAACCCAGTTGAATTGAGAAAACCCCAAAAACCCAAATATGTTACATATGTAACGACTTTTTAAAAAAAAAAAAATTTAAATTTTTTAGATAAATTTTACATTAAATTCTAAGACATTTCGTGAAAAAGTTATAAAAAAGCACAGACTATTTTTTTTTAAATCTTTTTTTTACAAAAAACAGCGAAAAGGTTATGTAAACCGAAAATGTTACATATGTAACATTTCGCTGAAATTTTATATAGACGAGTTTTTTTGTTATTTTTTACATATTTTTTTTAAAACACTCGGCGCTTTTTAGATATATATATATATATTTTTATAAAAAAGTGACGAAATATCATCTAAAAGTGAGCCTTTAAAAAAAAAAATAATAATTTTTTTTAGCTTGAGTTTTTTAAGGTTTTCTCAACTCAAGTGGGTTTTCAAGTTATCTTTCTCCTAAATATATAATCATATAACTTTGGTTTCAAGTTTCTTACCATGTAGATTATAGAAGCCAACATCATATCAGGTTTTAACTTCCAAGAATCTAAATCTCTAACCATAATTAACCCTGCAAATGCAGCTACAATCAACCCACTTAACCCGTACACAAAAACAACCATTAGTTCCACTGGATACTGCATCATGATTTGCGCCTGCAGTGTCACTAGAAGTACTCAAAATCACTAAATATATGCTACCATTTGAGAATTTATAACAAAAAAAATTGCAATTTTTTGGTACCTGTGAAACTAAAACAAATGAAAGTAGAAAATTCTGACTTGCAAGCAAAATCCCACCAATTATCCAATACAAACTTGATGAATCTGATGATACGGTGATCGGTGTACCATCATATAAGGTCGCTACAAGCGCACCCGATATTGACACTATTGTTCCCACAATTTTTGCTTGACTTGTATAGCTTCTAAGATTCAGTGTTTCCATCCTAATTATTAAAAAAAGTAAAATAAAATAATGTCAGATTATCTTGTATACAAATTAATCTGTTTTTCATGAGTACCTGAATGCAAATGCAAGTATGAAGGTGAAAGCAGGAGCCAGATTACTCATAACTGAGGAAAGTGTTGGAGAACTGTATTTGATACCAACATATCCAAATATTTGAGAAAAGTACCTGATATTAACAGCAAGTAAATCATTTTATTCTTGATTCCAATAACTACTTGCTGCAATAGAATCATTGAAATTTGTATAACACAAGTGGCAGTTGCAAGTGGTTAGTTCAAGATTCATAGCTAACAAATAACATAACTACATAAGTGTGAATGAATATCTGTGTCACTATATAGTTGTCTTCTCTGTCACAAAGAATAGCTACATTTTGACAGAAGCCACCATTTTCAATTCCTTGACATTGAAGGTAAAATTACAGTCTTAATAGTGGAATTGTAATGCCTAAAAAAAGATTAGGGTTTCTTGGTTGATCAATGCAAAGGTTACCCTTTTGTTGCTAACAATTGGGTGCAAATTTTTGTTGCTGTTTACTTTGGACAAAACTGTTTTTTTTGTTTTCTATCATTTTCTGTCATTTGTATCCATTATTGTCAAAACCTATTCAAACCTGAAGCTGTTTCGGCCAGCTATTGCACCTGAACCGACCCGCTCGTGTTTGGTAGGTCTGAATTCCCATCTATTCCAGGGTACAAGTCAAACTAAAAAAGTCAAAATAGAAAATTCTAAAGAATCAGAGGTAGATTACCCAATTAAACTAAGAAGAAAAAGCTTGACAACAATTGATAGCTTCAGCGGCGGGATGTTTGATCTTCTGCAAAAGAATGTGGATTTTTTTATAGCAATTCGAATTTGGAAATATGGGGATACTGTATAGTACGAAATCATGAAGCGATTAGGCTGAAAATTGCCTGCGGGCGATGAATGCACAGGGTATGAGGAAGATGAAGCCGACGATGAAAACATAAGTGGTGAAAACGTATGAATTGATCCCTTGAGAAGTGGCTGATTTGAATAATGTATTTCCGCCGACTATGATGCACTCGATCATTACCATTGCTGTAAATGGGAGAACATCTCTGTAGCAAATTCTAGTTGCAGAACCCATCGTCTTCGTTGATCTCTGCTACTGGAATTCGGTTTAGACTGCCCGTAATGGGCGTTTCTTGGGGGCTTCAACGCCGGTTTGGGGCGTGGAACACCGCGACAGGCGAGGCGTTTTGGGGCGTGGTGGGGGGGGGCGTCGAAATGGCAACGGGCGTGGGGGGAGATGGAGCCGTTGGAGTGGGTCCCTCAATCCCAAAAATGGTGCTGAAACAAATCTATATTGACGTACAGAAACATGAAATTGATGTATTAGGTTAGAAAATCAACAAGAAGATGAACAAACTGAAGGTTACCTGTGATGATTTAGATGAAAGAACGATGGAAGCTTGGCTGGAGCGAAGAAGATGATGCTGGATATAGATTTGAAATACGCACGACGGCGTGTTTAAGTATTTTAACCTACGAATTTTTTATTGAGTTACATATTTCATCCCTACTCTTTTTTTTTTATCAGTTTTAACCTAAAACGTTTTTATTAAATACATATTATTTGTTTTTTTTTCAGTTTTAACCTAAAACTTCTATAATACGTTTAAATGTGGCTGAGGAAGGGAACTGTAGGTAACTACCTCTACACCCATTTCCATCACCTCTTCTCTCTCCTGCGTCATACTCAAAGCCCTTCAAAGCCCCTTCAAAGCCCCAACCATTACACTCATTTCCATCACCCCTTCTCTCTCCTACGTGTCACTGACGCGTCATACTCAAAGCCCCTTCAAAGCCCCAACCATAACACATAGTCTTATGACCTCCGTTTCTTAAAGTGACACTATAGATCCAATTTTGATATACCGGTTCAACTGGATCCACGTATCTTTCTTCAGATCCGGTTTCAGCCGGTTATAATCCACCGGTTCAACTGGATCCACGTATTACTTGTCTTAAACTTTTAATTACAAATCGTATAATTTTAGATGCTTATTGAGTTTATACTAGATTTCATCATTTGTAGACTGTAGTATAATCGTTGCATTATGCTATGCTAACATGTCATTTGAGTTCGAATAAAAAAAAGGCAAATACTATAGAAAACCAACTTACTTTTAGTTTTTTCTTATAAAAGTCCTTTCACAATTTTTTGAACGTTAAAGTCCCTCTACATGTTAATTTTAAACATAATTATGATATAACCTATAAGCACTTGTTTATTGCATGTTTATGTGATAAATCTACTCTATAAAATTGATACAAAATATATAAATTAATCTAAGGTACACGGCACACTTCTTTTTCGTGAATTTTTATTATTACGTTTAACTTAGTTTGATTCTTTGTTACAGTTAAAATAATTAAACTAAAATGAAATGATTGAAACATACTGCTTTTACTTTATATTAAGTTGACCGAATAAGTTAGTGTAATAAAAAAATAAACCGAATTTTTATTGCAAATGAATTCTATACATTATATACTTTGCACTATTTTATCGTTTTTACAATATAAATTTTAACATTTTTAAAGATATGTATGGGATTTGTACATTAATTTAGACAAAAATAGCGTGAAATGTATAAAATTATTAGCACCTCATTCAACTAGTTAGCCTACTATATATTTTTATTCTGATAAAAGTAATACATACGGAAACATACTTAGATCACTAACATTTGAGCTTATTATTCTATTCTAAATTTTAAATTCTCGTCACTAACTAATTTTTATAATTGCCAAATATTTAACACAAAAAACAAAACTAACTCGTAGAAATTTATTTTTCATTTTTCTTAATAGATTTATGTGATTTTGATTAAATGTAGTTTATGCGTAGCCCTCTTTTAAATAGTTAAAGAGTAAATTTATCACATAAATATGCAATAAATAGGTAATTATAGGTTATGTCATAATTTTGTTCAAGAATTAAATGTGGAGGGACTTTAACATGTAAAAAATTGTAGAGAGACTTTTGTGAGAAATGATTGAAAGTAAGTTGGTTTTTATGGTATTTACCCTAAAAAAAATGTTTCAAGATAATGTAAAAAAAAGTTGGTGACTTTAGCTATAATTTGTAAACTAAATGTTCTCTTCAGTATAGAAAAATGGTATGCAGATATGGGAGTTTATATTAATGGCTGACTTATGTGAGGCATAATGTAATATCACTGAGGCATTTAAAAAGGTGTGCAATGGATCCCTAATGTTAAAATATGACTAGTGTTGGAATTCAATTACAAACATCATATAAACATCATATGTTAATGGCTCTAATATATTTGTTATTATTTGCATGAGGTTGTGGACACAAGACGTTATTGGACTCCCAATATGATTTAATAAAGATTGAGGTTCACATAAAAGGTAAGATTGTATTAGGATATTAATGATTTTTTTAATTTAATCTCCTTACAATTTAAGGATGATGAGGGGTGTGATTTTAAGAGGAACTTTGACCATTCAAAACCCATCCCCCATCCTTTTCCTCATAATATCAAAACTCATAATTATTACAAAAAACCCCATAATATCAAAACTCATGATTATTACAAAAAGGGTCAAGTATAGATTCGAAGTATAGAAATGGGGGCGGCCGGGCGGGTTGTGAATGTTCATCATCAAAAAAGGGTCAAGTGTATATTTTTTAAACGAGATGTTAAGTTGCCCAAATTTGGGGGTATAATAACGTTGTAGCCCAAAAAAAAACCTCCATGTACTTTGTATAAATTATCAAGGATCACTACAAAAGTTAAAAAATCTCAATTACAATCCAAAGGTTTTTAAAAAATTAACAATTTCACTTCAATACACCTGACACTATCCATTATTTTATAAACTTATCAATGAAAAAACCAAATTACCCTTGATTTTAATAGAAAAATAAAAATAAAAATCGTAATCGTTCATTGTGACACCTAATCTCTCTATCTACTATATCCCTTCTCTCTCCCTCCCGCAAAAATTCAGGTTACCCCATCACCACTTGTCACACCCCCTCCCGAACGTACGCACGGTCAACGGTCAGCGGCTTGCGGAAGCGACTTTGGTTCGGGGGTGTGATCGAAGACCGGGTCAAAGCACAACGTACAATAAGAGAAATACATGCCTTAAATATATCAAAAT
>WOUH02000036.1:4300729-4312686 GCA_009936405.2 Stevia rebaudiana
TTCTCCCCCCCCCCCCCCCCCCCTCTTCTTAAAATTTTGAATTTTAATTTGTCAAAATCACCCCTTGAATAAATCTTTAGTTTTATAAACTTTCAAAAACGTTGTTTAGATATTATTGGAATTTTTTCCTTAAACAACGTAAGTTCCAAATAAATCGTTTAGATATATTGAAAATTTCTCCTTTACATGAAAACTTTTGCTTAATCTTCTACAAAAAAAGTTCGTAAATCAGTATTTTAAAAAATTCCAAAATTCGGTTTTTAAGAAGTCCAAAATCCTTCCAGTAACATCTTTATATTCTTGCAAGAAGAGTTATATACGTATGAGACAATTCTTAAAAATTCTAGGTCTTAATCAATATGATAATAATTAATAATTCAATTAGGATGAATTATAGTATTTTTTAAAAATTTGATGTTGTATAAAGATTTGATTATACAAGAATATATATGGTAACACCGTAATTAAAAGGTTATAAATTTAGAGGATATTGATTTTATAAAAAAATATTATTTTGTTTAAAAGCATAAAAGTTAGAAAACATACAGGTTTTTTGTATTTATTTTAAAATTTGAGGGGGGTGTATGACAAGTAAAAATAATATAAAAGAGAGTACGTTTAGCACATAGGTGGCTCGATAGGCTTAGCAAGTCAAGCTAGGGCTTGGGGCCACCAAAATGTTAGGGCCCCGGATTTTGAAAAAAAATCATGCATCTCTTTGTGATCGCAAAGTGTGTTGATATTTTCATTGACATTTTATTGGACTAGGCTACATCAAGAAATACATCAAAAGCTAATCTACCAATTTAAAAAAAGAGAGCCTAAAATATAGTCGTTGTTTTAGGTTGTTAAAGTAATAGAAAAAGTAAATAATGTATATTATTTGTTTTGTCGGTTCGATTTGAAAATTTGAAGTAAAGTAACAGCTAATTTTGAGTAAAAACAAACTTTGAATACATAAAACTTTAATGGAATGGACGAGGAAATAGAACGGACAACGGAATGAAATTGATCATTACAATTCGATAGTCATGTTTGGTTACCAGTGATTTCATGTTGTTTGGTAAACAGAAAAAAGATGAAGGAATGAAGTACAATTTGGTCAAGTCATGGTTCTGGTCATTATTTTAATCATGGATCGGGTTGTGGTTC
The DNA here is from genome assembly GCA_009936405.2 of Stevia rebaudiana. Taxonomy (NCBI): domain Eukaryota; kingdom Viridiplantae; phylum Streptophyta; class Magnoliopsida; order Asterales; family Asteraceae; genus Stevia; species Stevia rebaudiana. Next base: position 4,301,882 of record WOUH02000036.1, read on the forward strand.
AGCTAATGGGTCGGCTCGTGGTTCAAGTTGTAGGTTGGGTCATGATTTGGGTCACGGGTCGTGTGTCGACTCATTGTTCAGATTGTGGTTTGGGCTGTGGGTCGGCTCTTGGTTCGATCCATGGTCTATTCATGGGTCGAGTTATGTGTTCAGCTAATGCATCGGTTTGTGGGTCGGGTCGTGGGTTAGGTCATGGTTTTTGTCTTGGATCACTTCATGTATCGGTTCACGGGCCAGACCATGATTTGGATCATAGGTCAGATCATCATTCGACACATGGTTTGGGTCATGAGTCGGGTTATGGTTCGAGTCATGGTTTGGATAATGGGTTGGGTCATGGTATCGATCACGGGTTGGAAACTGGGTCGAATCATGGGTGGATCATTGATTGAAACATTCCTTCGATGAAAGGTATGAAAAAAAACCCATCCACAAAGAATAATCATTAAAAGAGATCGCATTTCACCATTCCTTATGTAATGATACATTGAATTTTTAAGTGTAATCAAACATGTTTCATTTCATTTCAATGTAACGACTTATTTCATTCCAGCTTTAATTCATGCATACCAAACGATAACTAAGAGTACGTAAGGGCCTCAAATTTCAGTTTCGCTTGGGGCCTCCAAAACGTTGGAGCCGCCCCTGGACTTTAGCACAACCCTTTATTGATTTATTGATTCAAAATTTCCATACAGTTACCACCGTCTTATTTACTACCCTTGAATTTATGAAGCACAAACTGACCAGAAACCAACTATGGCCTCACGCGAGGGAAAGCCTCATGCGTTACGTTATAAGATCTAACTAGAGATTTCTCCTCCGCGCGTTGCGGCGGGGAGATCTTTTTTAAGCATTTACCGAATGATATTAATTGCCAAAAAACTTACTCTTTCCCAAAAACAAACATAGAGGCTCAAGAAAATCATCAAACACCGGATGAATGACATCAGTAAGCAAATTCCAAGATAAATCCAATGTTAACGGAGATTTATAAACAACAGGATCAGATTACAAAGAAGCAAAAAGATATATATGTATCGAGGAAAAAAATTTAAAACTTAAAATTCTCAAAAGCCTGACATCTATAAAAATAAAGGACATAACCAACAAATGTTGGTCATGTGGGCTCTTTCTTTATGACCAAATGTTATCATTTGGTTACTTTCTTACCAGTGTAACACGAACGCATAAATGTAGCGACACATTTGTTTGGACTTACCTACAAAATAAAGACTAATTCACTTGTGAAATAAAAGAGCAATATATATATATTCAAGCATAACAAAAACCAACACAAACACTCCAAGAGCTTATGTGACATTATAATAAAAAAAACCAGAGTCATTACATCTACAAACTATTCCATATAAATGCCTCAAAAATAACCAACTCAAAAGGCATCACAAACCAACTTTACGAATTAATGTTTAAATTAGAATGGCAGGTACATACAATAATCAATTTGTATAATCAAACATGCCTAGCTTCTATTGTGTTTGCAGCTCATAACCTCCCACAATCCTTTGTTTCATTCGTTTACCTCATAAATAAGTCATTTTGGGAAGCAATAAGAGTTAAAAGACAATGGGGTTATTTACTCACCAAATATATGAACTTCTTGGAGATAAGTAATTTCTTTGTTCTAAAACTGATTAAATGATCCTAGCTTGATTAAAGTTAGCACCAATTCTTTTATTTGATAGTCAATAAGGAGAAAAATGTGCAAACCAAAAAAAAGTTATTTAGTAATAATTAAATTAGGTTAGTTTGGTTAGATTCAAGTATTCAACAAATATTAACCAATTCAATATTTTGATTACATGTAAAATCCTCTTAGCCTATAAATAAAGTAAATGAAAATAAGAATAAACCTTATTATGAGGAGAAATAGAATGTGTATTCAATCCCGAAATTTGTTCCGGATAACACAAATGATTCAATTTTGGACACTGTATGAAAATAAAATAAAATAATAATAATAACATATTAGCTTTCGGGAAAGTTAAAATAATCTGACAATCACCAACACAAAAATTCCAATTTTTAGCTAGAAATAAAATTATGAGTTTATGACCATTTTCTTTAACAACTAAACCCTTAAATAGCTATAAACTGAAAAATAAATACACACCTTTCCTTCAATCGGAAAAAGCTCTGCAAGATCATAAAGTTGTCAGTGAATATCATCACAAATTGTCGTAGGGCTTTTAACAGGCTACAAAAAATGAAATGTTGATGAGTTTAATTTAATTTAGAGAAATTACATTTGTGTGGTAGCATCATAAACTGAATTTACACATTGTTCATAATTCAAAATCAAAGAACTTAACATTACATAATAAATAGAAGAAATATTACCTTCATATTACTTTCTTGCATCAAAATCTCTTTGGCCACAGAGCTGTTAATAGGCTGAAAAAAATATATATATGAAAAATGTTGATGAGTTTAATTTAAATTTGAAGAAATTACATTTTTGTAAAAGCATCATAAACTAAATTTACACACTGTTCAAATTCAAAATCAAATAACTTAACATTACATAATAAATAGAAGGATTATTTTGTTGCATCAAAATCTCTTTTACCTTATCACACAATGACCTAACCTACATTCATATAGGTAAACCTTTTACAAAAAATTAAAGATTAAATAATTAATGATAAAAAATGAAGCAAGCGATCACGTCAAATTCGAAATAATTCATCCAGGAGCAACGACATTAAAGCAGTCATCTGGTCGATTAGTTCATCTTTGATTAAAAAATTATTTTAATAAAAATCACATTATATTCATCAACCGGTTATAGCAAAATCTTGGGTCACCTCTGAAGTAACAATTACACATAAAAACCAAACCAAGAGAGCATTTCAACAAACAATTGGTGTGCAAACCAAAAGACACATTAACAAAATCATAATCCAGATCACGTACAAGACAAAGCTCACCAAACTATCTTCAGATTAAAACCCAAAGGAAACCGCATAATCAAGATTCATGCACCCACAATTGAGAAATTTCTATAGCGAAAATCGAACCTTTAACAACGATCGAAACGAATCAGCCATCCATAAGGCGATTCAAAAGAACACACCAAACAATAAAAGAAAAATTGTTTACCTTTATGTTCATGATTTGGGTAGAAACCAAGAAAACTTGATCGCCAAAACCTTGTTCGCAGAGAGAAAAGAAGCCACCTGACAACCTCCTCCATCTCCCTGTATCTATCTTCTGAACCGTGGCAGAATTTGAAAAGGACACGTATATTATGCTTCAGCTGTTGTACTACACGTCTTAGCAGTTGTAAATTGGGATTACTGTTCGTAATACGTTGATAAATTAATATATATAGAATGTCATTTAGTTAATGTTACCAATTTTAGCAAACAAGTATTTGAATAATTAAGGTTTAAAAGACACGTATTAGCTTAAAACATGTGTATTACACCATATTACATAATCAACATTTATCATTGAATAATTTTATATATATATATATATATATATATAAATAATTTTATAACTATTAATTAATGTATTACAAAGTACTTTTATAACTGTATTCTACAGCGTAAAGTTACCCTCAACAGAGTATAGAACCGGTGGTTTTAATGGCGGTATACTTTGAAGGGACGACGGGTAACCTCCATGGTCCTGCTTCTCACCGTCAACCTCCCATTTATAGCCCTCTTTTGTTTCTCAACAATCATTTCATTCTGCATCAGAGTTCACACCCTCTAAACCCTAATCGCATCCCCCTCTTTTCATCTTCTTCTTCGTTCGAGCTCCTTCGTCTTCACTTAAATCCAGTCGGAACTGCTTTCAAGGTAATTAATCAATCTCCGAGATGTTTTCATCCTTCTTACCGTGTTGTTTTTGCTGATTTATTGATGTAATTCAGTTTGGGGGTACTTCCGGATTGTTTATACTTTGTCGTTCATCAAATCAGTTTAGTGATAATGCAATATTCGTGTTTATGTTCGTAATTTCATTGTTCTCCAGCGTTTGATTAACCTGTGGTTTCGTAATTCCTAATTTATACACATAAAGTTAAAAAAAATCAATCATTAACGCGTCATAACAAAGCCCCTTCAAAGCCACAACCATTACACCCATTTCCATCACCCCTTCTCTCTCCTGTGTGTCACTGACGCGTCATAAAAAACGCCCCTTCAAAGCCCCGCCCATAACACATAGTCTAAGAAGATGGTCAAGTTGACAGACGAGACTGAGACTAAGGTTCAAGGAGAATGAAGGTAAACAAGATTAATAAATTATACAATTAGAACAAGGCTAGCAGAATAAATAAGACCAGCTATGAAGAAAAAGATACTTCTGAAACTTTGGAATTAAGTTTAAGAGGGATGAGATAAGGACATAACCTTACATATATTCATGAGATAAAGACAGACATTAGAAGAAGTGTTATTTTAGGATTGAATAGTAATAAACAATACAAAAACAGTAAGAGATAAAATCTTAAAGACTAAAGTAAAGGGTCAAAGCACACATAGGATTAATGACGCATCTAAAACTATAAAATACCTAAAATTAAAGGCACACCGAAGAGTCGAAGACTAAACGCAAACATATCAAATAAGTTTCTTTTAAACGGTAAACACACACTCATCTAATATTACTCCTAAATCCATATGACATCTGCTTTTGGGTAGAATCTGAACCCTCCACATATAGGATAGAAGTGAGTCACCTTAACTACATGTATGTACTCTTAAGGACACCTATCAAATAGCTAACAACGACACCTAAAACTATAGACATCTTAAGCGAAGCATATGCTAAAACTAAGTCTTAGTGAATACTGTATGCTCCCTAAACATCCCTACCCTTCTACTCCAAACATTCCAGTCATCGATCAAGGAATTGAGCTTGTTAACAAACACAAGCGAGCAAATACTACATAAAAATTAATAATCTACATCCTTAATCCCAAACATTTTACATAATCACCTTAATAAACTTAAGAAATATAAATATGAGCACTTGATATAAAAAAAGGTATTATCACAAAACAAAACCCAAATTAAGAAATAATAATCGTAATATTGTAAAAAAATGTTTTGAGAATCTAAATTTACATGACTAAGTTTGTAACATGATACAAACTTAGATGAGACTTCGTATCTAGTTTAATCGTTGAACTAATAAATCTAAACTGAAATTCTAAAAATATAACAAATTTAATAAACAAACTTAAATAAACCAACGTAAATGAAACATTAGCAAACACTAACGAACACTAGACCGAAATCCGAATGTTCATTAACACAGATGAACGACAGTGAGCTCTGTTCATATGTGACACTGATACACGAGGTATAAACCAGTAATAATAAGAATAAATAAGTTAACATGGTGTGACGGTGATTGAGTACGTGATGTACTGATGTTTGGTGGTGAACTGGTAGATGACATATTTTGTTTATATTTTTTCCGATGAATGAAAAGCATGGCATAATAATTTTTCCACGTTCTCTAACTTTAATTTGTATTAATTTAGCAGCTTAAAATAATTCTAAACGTGTACAGTGAATCAAACACTCTCTATGTTATTATTATATGTATATAAAACTTATTTAACTACTTTAAAATCTTTTAGTACCCCTTAAGTTTTAATTTGGTTCCACATGGTGCTTATTATACTATTTAAACTACATATTAAGTGTTTATTTAATGGTTAAACGTTTTGACGGTATCATAGATGTTAAGGTTTTTTCATGTGACTTAAAGCGGGATTCAGATCCACCTACCAAGTGGTTTGGTCTACTATTCAAACTTTTGTATTCTTCCTCATTACCTCTATACATAATTCTACAAACGTCCTCCAAAATCACAAACTATGGCCAATCAAACAGTATCTTCTAACCTGGAGCCATGGCATGACCTCACCGGAAAAGTGGTGATGGTCACCGGAGCATCGTCGGGTCTCGGCAGAGATTTCTGTATAGACCTGGCGAAAGCCGGATGCAGAATCGTCGCTGTAGCACGAAGGCTTGACCGACTCTTGTCTCTTTGCAATGAGATAAATCAAATCGGGCTAACGCGCGGTGGTGAAACATCTGGTAATGGTGGCTTCGTTGCTAAAGTTCGTGCCGTGGCGGTCGAGCTTGATGTCACTGCTAAGGGTCCCGCCATTCAAGCTTCTGTTAAAAAGGCGTGGGACGCTTTTGGGTGTATCGATTGTTTGATCAATAATGCAGGAGTTCGAGGTAATAAATAAAAAAAATGTATGTGTTTTACCTGATCCTGTTAGTTATCATCATATTTGATCTCGTTAGTTAGCAGGATATTGGCGAGTTAAACTGGTTCTTGGTGTTTAAAATTCTATTTGGATTTTAGGTAATGTGCATAGTGCACTAGAGTTGTCTGAAGAAGAATGGGAAAGTACCATGAGAACCAATTTGACCGGAACATGGTTGGTGTCAAAGTACATTGGTATGAAAATGCGGGATGCTAAACAAGGAGGATCGATCATCAACATCTCATCTATCGCGGGTCTTGATCGTGGACAGATACCCGGAGGTGTTGCTTATTCTTCCTCAAAAGTGGGTGTTGTCACAATGACAAAGGTAATCTTGAGTTCGTATTTAAGTTTTCTTGAAATTGTTTAATTATTGTTGTTTTTTCTTATGAGGTCTAAAATTTTGAACAGGTTATGGCTATGGAGTTGGGTGAGTACAAGATTCGAGTGAACTCAATCAATCCGGGGATTTTTAGGTCTGAGATAACCAAAGGTTTGATGGAGAAAGAGTGGCTCGCCAATGTGACTCGAAAAACCACTCCTTTAGGAACACTTGGCACATCTGATCCAGCCCTGACTAGACTAGCTCGGTATCTGATTCACGATTCGTCTAAGTACATAAGTGGCAATACGTTCATTGTCGATGCGGGTGCAACCCTACCCGGTGTCCCAATCTTCTCTTCGCTTTAAATCCTAGATGGGATTGCTATAAATGTGGAAATGTTGATAAAAAATAAAAGTTTATGGATTTCTTATCACTAACTAGCGAGAGACCTGAAAAGTTATTGGTTGTTCTTTACGTTGACTTGAAAACATTGGATTAAATATAAAAACGAATTTGATTGTTGATTACTTTCACCCAACATTTAATGTGTCAATTTATTATTTTATTTTATGCGTAGTCTAAATACATAACATAAAGCAATTTATTTTTATGCGTTGTCTACATACATCACATTAATGCACTTACATTATAGCACCTATAATGCACGTCCTGAATTGAAAACCCAACGATGCATGAGACAAATCATGTGATCAACATCGTTCATAAGAAAATAATTTGTTTGATACGCGGTAATAGAGTGGATGAGAGAATAGAATGGATGAGGGAAGAGAATGGAATAGACGAGAGAAGAAAATAAAATGGACATAGGAACGAAATTGATCATTACCATTTCATTATCATGTTTGGTTACCAAAAGGTAATAGAAATGAATCATTACTTCATGTTTTTTGGTAAACATAAAAAAAGATAAAGGAATGAATCAAATTCTGGTTCGGGTACAGGTCATTACTTGGATCACGGATCGGGTCGTAGTTCAGCTCTTGGGTTGGTTCGTGGTTCAAGTTTTCTCTTAGAGAAAAATAATATACTTCATGTGAAGAAGCCAAAGATGCTTGAGTGCGTGACTATATGTATTTTACATTATACATATCATTAGCATAAAAAATAGCTTTCTATATCTAGGAGAAACAATAAAGCCACAACCATATGAATCAAGTGAGCAAGAGAATTCAAATATTACAACTGGTTATTAATCTATTCTAAATAGTTATAGAACTTTGTCATGAACATAGTTATAAACACTACATTATAAATACTTTTTAGGATCATTTATCTAAACAAAAGTTACACTAAAGTTTATACAAATAAATGAATAGTTATTTAGGTCTTCAAAGAACAAAATAGTTTATATCTTGTCCAAACTATTTTAAAAAAAAATTACTAGCGAACACCTTTCTATGAAAATAAATGAGGCCTATAAGTTATAACAAGCCTCCAACTTCCAGTTTTCCATCAATTTTTTATTTAAAAGTTTATAATTTTATGAGACGATACCTGGGCCTACTCGGAAGCCCAAAATCTATTGGCCCAAATAACCAAACCCTATTATTTCTTTCCACATATAAACCTTGTATCACCACTCTAGGGTTACACAGCCTCCAAATCTCCATTATCGTTCATCTAGTGCATTACCAACCACAAGCAAAACCATGGCTGAAAGAGGCGGAGAACGCGGTGGATTCGGCAGAGGCTTCGGCGGTAGAGGCGGCCGTGGTGGAGACCGTGGCAGAGGCCGCCGTCGTGCTGGTCGCCGTGACGCCGAAGAAGAGAAATGGGTCCCCGTTACCAAGCTCGGCCGTCTCGTCAAAGACGGTAAGATCACAAAGCTCGAAGAGATCTACCTCCACTCACTTCCAGTCAAAGAGCACCAGATCGTCGATCAGATCCTTCCGTCACTCAAAGACGAGGTGATGAAGATCATGCCGGTCCAGAAACAGACCCGTGCTGGACAACGAACCCGATTCAAGGCGTTTGTGGTCGTTGGAGATGGAAATGGTCACGTAGGTTTGGGTGTTAAGTGTGCGAAGGAAGTTGCTACTGCAATTCGTGGTGCGATTATTCTGGCTAAGCTGTCTGTGATTCCGGTTAGGAGAGGTTATTGGGGTAATAAGATTGGAAAGGTTCATACTGTGCCGACGAAGGTTACTGGCAAGTGTGGTTCGGTTACGGTCAGGTTGGTTCCGGCTCCTCGTGGTGCAGGGATTGTGGCTGCTAGGGTTCCGAAGAAGGTGTTGCAGTTTGCTGGGATTGATGATGTGTTTACTTCTTCACGTGGATCCACTAAGACTCTTGGTAACTTTGTGAAGGTCTGATTTCTTCTTATTCTCATTAGATTATTTTGCATTTATATGATCTTTGACTACGAATTTTGTTTATATTTGATGTTTGTTTGGAGTGTATGAAGCTATTTAGACAGGTATTTGGGGTTTTAAAGCTTTTAAATTTTCTTGTTTGACATTTGTGGTATTGTATATACTTTTAGTGTTTGATGGTAATGTTTCTACGGATAAAAATTCGAATTTCTAGCGTTTTGTTATTATAGTTTGTTTTAACTGATGCTAAATGCTTTAAGTTTTTGTTGTATATGTAAGCTGTGTATCTATTCTCATCTTCACACATTTGTGCATATTTTCAATTTCACAAACAGGATTACTGACAAGCATTACAATTTTTATGATATATCTTGAACTGATATTTTTTATACATATGCAAGAACCTTTTTTTGTTTTTACTTATTTGTGTAATCCAACTATTTTTTATGTTTAATGGTTGAAAGTTTAGCATTCTAGATCAGTGATTAAACTATTTTTTGCTTATGAGTTTAAAATTTGAAGATGATTCATCAATTTGAAATGCTGAGTTTTTATTACATTGTGGTGGCTTTTTTTTGGGAAGGAAACCTTTTTGGAAATGCAATCAAATTTTGGTTTATATGTCAAACGTTGTTTTTTTTACAGAATATGATTTTTCACATTTTATTCTATGATTTTTTAGTCTTTGGCATGTTAGCAGTTGTGGTGCGATGATATTTTATTCGTTCTAATTATATTTATTTTAGGATTTATTATCTAAATCAAGATGTAAATTTTGCAGGCTACTTTTGACTGTCTGCTAAAGACTTATGGGTTCTTGACTCCAGACTTCTGGAGAGAAACAAGGTTCAATAGATCTCCATTCCAAGAATACACTGATCTGCTTGCAAAACCCACCACAAAGGCAATCACTTATGTTGAAGATGTTGCTGATATTCCTGCTTGAATATCATCTTGAAAGTTTGTTATGTCTTTAGGACATTTTGCTATAGTTGTTTTTAAATGTTTTATTATTGTCTGAGTGATACTCTTTTTGCCAAGTGACATTCATCTTTTAATGTTATGGTTTGTTATTGAAACTTTACTTTGGCTTTGCATCTTTAATTTTTTTTTTTAGTCTTTTATGTGGGGTTGTGCAAACTGCAAAGGGTTGGAATCGACTTGATCCGTGAAGAACTGTTTACCCTTTTAGTGGTGAAACCACAAACTTAACCTATGTGGTTTCGGGTCCAAATGGTTCTCATGGGTCGGGTAAATGGTCTCATGGGCCAAAACTGTTTTGTACAAAAGTTTAGTGAAAGCCTTGTTACCAGACAGATTTCAGCGTACTAGAGTTTTTGCATCAACAACTGAAATACCCAATAAAGGTGTTGTAAATGAAGAGACATTTTACTGGATATGTACACCATAACACAGTTTTAACAAAATGGAAAATCCATTAAATAAAACAAATACAGATTTGAGAAACCGAAAGTTCATAACACGATCTCCTAACACAATACAAAATTCATAATCCATAACATAAAACTAAATTCATATTTCCTAACATAAAACTGTCTTCAATCTTCATCCATCCCTGTGGGCTTGATCTTATCAAAAACATCTATAAAAACGTAGTAATTATAAAAAAACCAAGAATTGGACAACAATTAATAACTTATTACCTTTTGCAAAATCATCATATTTCTCTAAATCATCGTCTTCGTTAATCTCTTTTCTATCCTTGTGAATCCAGTCTTGTGTATAGATTAACGTTTCATCAATATTAGGGGATAAGAAGCAGTGGCGTAACCACAGCCATGTCTGGGGGGCGGGCGCCCACCGTGAACCGAAAATTTTTAGTGGTATATATAGGTTAAAATCCCGAACGTCCCCCGTGAAA
>WOUH02000036.1:4332057-4344342 GCA_009936405.2 Stevia rebaudiana
GTTAAAAAGGAACGAAATATATATGTGTGAAACTGTCAAACATAAAGAGATAAAAGTAATAATTACCGAACTGTTCGTGAAGAAACGTTTAATGTCATGTGAGATTGCATTTCTCATTGAAGTGCATAAATCATTTGAAGATGTTACAAAGGAACGAAATATGTGTGAAACAAAAATGGGATGACAAATGTAAAAACAAAGGGAATTGTTTTTTAGGCGGGAACGGTTAGTCGGTTATTTGGCCATGAGAGTTTTAAAGTAGTAGGAAGTTACTGGGAGTTTTAAAGTTGTGGGAAGTTACTGGAGTTGTAAAGTAGTGGGAAGTTACTGGGAGTTTTAAAGTTGTGGGAAGTTACTAAAGTAGTGGGAAGTTACAATGAGTTTTAAAGTTGTGGGAAGTTAGTGGATTTGTAAAGTAGTGGGAAGTTACTGGAAGTTATAAAGTTGTGGGAAGTTACTTAAAGTTTTAAAGTTGTGGGAAGTTACTTAGGAGGTTAATGGGAGTTGTAAAGTTGCGGGAAGTTAAACAGAGGGAATTTTTTTTAGGCGGGAACGGTTAGTCGGTTATTTGGCCATGAGAGTTTTAAAGTAGTGGGAAGTTACTGGGAGTCTGTGCGATGTTGTGGGAACCACAAATTTGATTATGTTTTATGTTTTCTACCAAGTAGTGTTACACATCTTAAGTAAGTAATAAAAAATGATATTCAAAATATATTTAAAACATATAAACTTAAGACACAAATCTATAGAGAAGGATATCATTATGTTTTTATACAGTTCAATTATTACGTAAAGCTTCCTAATAGACAACATTTGAGGTGTATACCCCGTCTCGTCTAAAATCTTTAGCAGGGTGTACTAATACCTTAGTATTTTTTACGTGATATCCCTCTTGATAACGCCACATAAAGTTGTCCATGCGAAAATACAGAATCCCGTAGATAAACACCAAAATGCGGAATTGTTTGACCTTGAGATTTATTAATTGTCATGGAAAAGCTAAGTTGTATGGAAACTGTTTTCTTTTTAATTTGAATGGGAACATGTCATCTTCAGAAGGACATAGAGGGATTCTTGGCAAATATACTCTTTCACCACTATGTTGACCAACAACGATTTCTGCATCAATAACATTGTGTTGGAAACCTCTACATATCAATCTTGTGCCATTGCAAAGACCATGTGATGGATCGATATTACGTAACAACATTATGGGACATCCAACTTTTAATCGAAGTTTATGAGGCGACAAACCAATAAGAGTTAATGAGTTTAAAAACTCAGTTGGATAGAAGTTGTGGTGATCGTCTTACACTTCATCAAAACTGTAGTACAGTTTTTCCTCCCCTTGAAAAATGTCAAGCATATGATCATTAATCTCGTTAACACATAAATAGATAAAAATATAGATAACTAATCAAATTGTTAAACATGTAACAATGCCAAACATAGAGAGATAAAAATAATCGTTATAGAACTGTCATCTTCACATCTTGAAGAAACGTTTAATGTCATGCGAGAGTGTATTTCTCATTGAAGTGCACGTACAGATCATTTGGAGATGTTACGAAGGAACGGAATATGTGTGAAACGAAAAAGGGATGGAAAATGTAAAAACAGAGGGAATAGTTTTTGAGGCGGGAACGGTTAGTCGGTTATTTGGCCATGAAGTTTTAAAGTTGTGGGAAATTACTTAAAGTTAGTTTTAAAGTTGTGGGAAGTTACTGGCAGTTATAAAGTAGTGGGAAGTTAGTGAGAGTTTTTAAAAGTAGTGAGAAGTTACTGCGAGTTGTAAAATAGTGGGAAGTTACTGAGAGTTGTAAAGTAGTGGAAAGTTAAAATGGTACCCCATGATTTAAAAGTTGGCGGGAATGGTACGTTAGTTGGTTATTTGGCCATGAAGTCTTAATGTTGTGGGAAGTTATTTAAAGTTAGTTTTAAAGTTGTGAGAAGTTACTATGAGTTGTAAAGTAGTGGGAAGTTAGTGTGAATTTTAAAAAGTAGTGGGAGGTTACTGCGAGTTGTAAAATAGTGGGAAGTTACTGGGAGTTGTAAAGTAGTGGAAAGTTAAAATGGTACCCCATGCTTTAAAAGTTGTACCTCTTAACTTAAACTCAAATGCTTTATATATAGTACATATAGAGGAAATTTCATTTGAGAATCATACAAAAAGGGGAACTAGGGACACTTGTGAAGCATTCTTTTTTAGTACCACAAAATAATCCAGTACAAAAGAAAAATTAATTCACTACAAAAAAAAATTAATCCAGTACAAAATAAAATAATTCAGTAAAAAAAAATAATCCAGTACAAAAAAAATTATCCATTACAAAAAAAATTATCTAGTACAAAAAAATAATCTAGTACAAAAAAAAATTATACAGCACAAAAAAAATTAACGACTCATAAGTGTTCAATTTTTTTTATGGTTCCCTAATGAATATTTCTCTAACAATATAATACTTATCTATAATATTTTTTTTAATCCTAAAAAACAGTCTACCGACTGACTAACGTTTAATTCTTGTGCAACAAGGGTTTAATATTATGTGAAGCAATAGAGAACGACAGTTTAAATTTCGTTTACATCTATCTTCAAATTTAATATTAGTCTAACAAAAATAAAGGCTAAACTATAATATTTATTCCCCTTTTGAATTAGTTGGAATGATACATGTTTCTTATGGCACCATCTCATTATTTATATAGCATAGCCGCATAGGTATTATTTATGATCAATAAATCATTGACTTAATAGAATGTTAGAATGGTAAAGATAATATAAAATATGAAAATCAAATAAATAAATTAAAATAAAAATATAAGTCAATTATTTAGGACCACACAAACTCATTTTGCCCTGGTTGTGAGCTTAAGAAAATAAGATGAAGCCAGGAAAAGAAAAACAAACGAAAAGGCGGCATCGCCGGTCACCGAATTTTTTCTTAAATTCAATTTTATTTTATGCAAATTCATTGTCACATAGTTTTAGTGTAAGTTTGTCATTACCGGTTTTGAGGGCCTTTTTTTTTATAGATTTTAGACCCAACCACTAACTCTTGTTTTACTATTTTTGTGAAAGAGGCCAAGTCGGTTGGTTTAGTTAGTCAGGTCGATCAGACTGACTAGTTTTAACTGTTTCAGTAATAAAAATCACTGCTTATTTCCAAAGCATAATTTTATAAATATAATACATATGTTTATGAATATGATATATCTACATAGTAGTTTATAAAGAAAGAAAATTTAAAACTAATTTTTATATTTATAACGGTTTAAACTCCCAAATTGTAAAGCGTTAAAATCTTTAAATAAAAGAGTATACATTTCGAAGAGTCAAAATCAAAACGGTGTAACCTGTTCAAACGGACCGGAACTTAACCAAAACCGAATAATATGTTAAAATCGAACCCTGAATCGAACTTTATACAAGTTCAAACGGGTTTTTATACAAGTTCAAACGGGTTCCACGGGTCGGAACCAGATTTTGCTCCCCACCTGTCAGGGTGTAACTTGTTTTGATTTTGATGATTTATCAACAGTCTTGGTGTATATACACGCCTTTTCAATCTTTATTTTCTGTATCGATAGTTTGATACAGAACCAATTGAATCTAAAATCATCATCACTTCAAATCACATATCGGAAAAAAAGTTAGAGAGAGAGAAAGAAAACAACCCATAAAACCCAATTATTATCTCTTTTTAGTACTATTTCATCTTCTCTCTCTATAATATACTTCACTTTGCCAGCTCCGTTTCGGTCTTCTTGTCCTGCCGTTTCTTCTTTCTAAACCTCGGTTCATCTTCATCATTTCATTATACTTCTGTTGGAACCAAGATCTGAAACCAGGTATGTAATTCGTAATTCATAATTCAGTAGTTATTCGACTGATTTTGCCCCTGTTTTTCAGTTCAGTTGTATAGATCTCTCACTTTTAGTTTTGATTTTGGTTGTACACTTGCTTAATTTTAGCCTGGATCTCAATTAATGACCTTGAACTTGAATTGACTCTCAGTTTACTGCGTTGACGTTCTTATTGACTCGAATTGTAGCTCAATATCATTAAATGATTTTTCTCTTGATTTGACCTAAGTGGGGTTTCTTCATCTTGATATTGATTGATCTAATTGGTTGGATCTATCAATATGGCGTGCTGGAGAAAGAGGATTGTATTTTCGAACGACGAAATCCGGTTCAGTTATTAAGCTGGTGAATTACGATGTCGTTTTTATGCTTCTGATCGGTGCTGTATGGTGTCATCTCCTTAATTTAAGGATAATGATCCATTATTGGGTCTAATTAACAGATTCTTTTCGTTGCAGTCGCAATTTCAATGGAAGTTATTGATAAGTTCAGAAATTAATGAGTCATTTTGATCAAAGAATGACATTGTTGCTTCTTTGATTGCCACTCATTTACAAAATTCTCTTTTTATATTTACATAGTATTAAAATTATAGCTTTCATATATTTTCATAATCTATAAGTATTTTTTTCCTTTGAATAATGCATAAGGTATGCTGATGCAGTTTTTGGAATGTGGTTATAATATTAATCCAGTTCTTTAAATTGTACATTTGAACTTTGCAGCGACTTGCAATAAAGATTGCATCAAAATAATCGATCCTTATTTAAAGAAAACGGAAGTTGTAACATTACATTATGTCTGGCTCTGCAAAAACTTTGGAACCAGCATTTCAAGGAGCCGGTCAAAGAGTGTATCCTTCCTAATTTTATTACCTTTTAATTATAAAAATATATTAATATGTAGATATTATTTTCATTTATTATATTGGATATATACTTAACAATTTGTAGAGGGACTGAAATATGGAGAATTGAGAATTTTCAGCCAGTACCATTGCCCAAATCTAATTATGGTAAATTCTACTCGGGTGATTCATACATTATATTGCAGGTGCTAATAACATTAAACAGTTAATAATCATTTTTTTTTATTATTTAAAGTTTTAAACCTTTTTAATGTGTTTGTAATTGTAGACTACTTCTGGAAAAGGAGGTGCATACTTTTATGACATACATTTTTGGTTGGGAAAAGATACCAGCCAGGTGAAAATAATGTTATTTATCATCATTATTATTATATTATATATATATTATTTTTAATTTTATATGTTATAAATGGTTTATTTTGCGACATAAATCAGGATGAAGCTGGAACAGCTGCAATAAAAACAGTTGAACTTGATGCAATTCTTGGTGGGCGCGCGGTTCAATATCGGGAACCTCAGGGTCATGAGTCTGATAAATTTTTATCTTATTTTAAACCATGTATTATACCACTTGAAGGAGGCGTTGCTTCTGGTTTTAAGGAAACCGAAGAAGAAGAATTTCAAACACGACTCTATACATGCAAAGGAAAACGAGTTGTCAAGTTGAAGCAGGTGACCGATCCCACCATTATTTATAATATACATATAATTTTTAATTCTTAAAACTGTGTTATTCGTTCAGGTCCCGTTTTCTCGATCCACATTGAATCATGATGATGTGTTTATTTTGGACACTAAAGATAAAATCTTTCAATTTAACGGGGCGAATTCAAATATACAAGAAAGGGCAAAAGCGTTGGAAGTTATTCAGTTTTTAAAGGATAAATATCATGAGGGAACATGTGAGGTTGCAATTGTTGGTAAGACATGTTACATATATTTATTAGATTACTTATTCCATTTATTATTTCTTCTAAATCATTATATTTATCTTTTTTTTTTACAATAAATAAATACAGATGATGGGAAACTGCAAGCAGAGGGAGACTCTGGTGAATTTTGGGTGATATTTGGTGGCTTTGCTCCTATTGGCAAAAAGGTTGTTAGTGAAGATGATATAATTCCCGAAAAGACTCCACCAAAACTTTATTGGTAAAATTCCTGTTTTGCCCTTTTTTTTTCTTTTTTATAAATTATTTATGCTAACATGAAATTATTGTTTTTTGCAGCATTACTGAAGGTCAAGTTAAAGAAGTAGATGGTGAACTTTCAAAATCTTTACTTGAAAACAATAAATGCTATTTATTGGATTGTGGTTCAGAGGTGTTTGTTTGGGTTGGACGAGTGACACAAGTGGAAGAAAGAAAAGCTGGCATGCAGGCTGCTGAGGTAGGTGTTAAATGGGCCAAACGGGTCGGGTAACTGGTCAAAAATGGCTATATTGGGTTGACCCGTAAACTTAAATTTTAATTCATTTTATAACAATTTATTAGTAAATTATGATTAATGAAACAGTATTATTGCATTTGCAATTTAAATCTTGGAATAAAACAATTTAGTCAGCAGCATTCTGTCAACAGAGATTTGGGTTGACTTTCATCCAGTTTGACTCAGTTTGACCAGTTACCCTTTTAGCTATTTTGTTGACTTGACCCGCTTGAGATATAACACAACCTAAACCAACTGACTTCTAATATTAATTATATGTTCACATTGTAAACAATTTTAGGAGTTCATAACAAGCCAAAATCGCCCCAAATCAACCCGTGTAACTCGGCTAATTCAAGGTTATGAAACACATTCGTTTAAGTCAAACTTTGACTCATGGCCATCAGGTTCAGCCCCTTCTGCTCCCGAAGAAAGTAGAGGAAAAGTAGCAGGTAAATATTATCATAATTATGAAAGATTTTCATTCATTGTAATATATAATTAATTATTTTATTGATTTTTTTATGTTATTAGCTTTATTAAAACAACAAGGTGTTGGCCTTAAAGGTCTTGCAAAAGCTTCTACTGCTCCTGAAGAAGTCCCACCTTTGCTTGAAGAAAATGGGAAAATTGAGGTTTGATCATAAATAATTTAGAGTTAATTTCTTTTTTGGTCCCTGTGGTTTACTTAAAATTGTCTTTTTCATCCAAAATTTGATATATTGCCCTTTTCGTCCCTGTGGTTTTCATTTTGTTTCCGTTTTAGTCCAATGAATAAGTGAATTGTGTTAAGGCATTGGATTAAAATGTCAAGAATATGAAAACACAGGGACAAAAATGGCAAGATTTCAAATTTTGGATGAAAATGGCAATTTTAAGTAAACCACAGGGACCAAAAAAGAAATTAAATCTATCTATAATAATAATAAAATAGGGTGATATTTACTCTCTTTCTCCTGGAAAAAAGTAAAGGGCAATATTGTAATCAGATGGCATAGAGTCCATGAAGCTTTTGGGCCATAAATGGGCCTTTGAATGCATCTCCAAAGAAAGCATTGATGGAAGTATGTTTGCCTCTTGGTATACCTTATAACAAGCTTTAGTTGATAAATGACCAACAAGCCCTTCAAATAGACCATAATCTTTTGGAGTAATTTGAAAACTTCCCCTGCAATTTTAAAATAAAATTACACAAAAATAAGTGTAAGAAAAATTGTATTTTAAATCATATTCGGTTTCACTCCAATCTATCCAAGATTGGATTTTTTTTTTAAAACATATTAAAAAAAAGTAGAGTAATTAATTTTTCATTATGTAATGACTTCAACAATTTGACAAAAATATATTAATTTATAATTAACTAGGTTGCATACCCATATATAAGAGATAATAAAGTAGTGAAATAAGAAATAGAGGGTTAAAATTTGAATAAAGAATATATTAGAAATATGAAATGTGAAATAAGAGAAACAAGAAAAGAAAATCTTGGGCTCACAGAATTGTGACATGTGGCGTAAACATTACTTATTTGTTAGGTATAGAATATAGAAACATATTTTAAACTACTGGTTTAGTTGAAATTTATATTCCATTATTGTTTTTTTATTTATTTATTGCAGTTTGAAGTATGTTATATACTATAATGTTAAACAATGTTGTAGTTTATCATACTTACAAATTTAGGAACATTTATATTTATTTGCTTGTTGTAAATTTGATCAAAAAACAAAAACTTACTAATAAAAATATTATAAAATTAAATAAACTATTATATGCAATAGTGGACCCTTTTAAAAGGTCTCAATAATAAGATACATTTTGTATAAATTAATTTACTTTCACGTCGAACATTTAACAACCATGCGAATTAATCAAAATATAAATAAATAGTGTGAAAAATGAGAGGAGAAAAAAAACAAAAAAAAAAAAAAAAAACCACGTTACCTCCATATTGGATCTGGTACTGGTCTTGCTTGTTGTTCATAAGCATACTGCATATTATTTTCCAAAAAAGATGATTCAGAAACATAAACTCTACCATTAACCACTTCATTCATCTTATTTAACTCATCATCAGTGGATGAAGATATATAAACCAATTTCTCATCATCATCATTATCATCGTCATCATCAAGCACGCTTTTTACTCTCTCTTCGTTCTTTGAAGTTACATCCGTACAGCTGGACTCGCACGGCGAATGTTCGGTTAACTTTTCAGTTTCACGCATCATTCGTTTTGCAGCAACGCGAATTGTATCTCTTTTCTTTTTAACAATTCCTTTTATTGAAAAACACTTGTCCAGCTCAGCAAACTCTGGAATTATCTTATTGGCTCCTGAATCTGAATCTTTTTGTAAAGAATCTGATAGTGTAATTTCTTCAGAAACAATTTCTTTTTCTTTTTCTTGATTTGTATTTAGTAATTTCTTATTTTCGACTGTTTTTACATTTTGCAAACTTGCAGAAACCTTTTCTTGGATCTGTAAATGTTTATGTTCGCGTCTTTTCAACCCCAAAACTACACGTCGAGGGCTTCGTTTAGTGGGTCCCGTAACACGCGCGTTGTCTTCCTCTTCTGTTTGGAAAGAATCAATTTTTGTTTTTTTTAATGAAGGATCATTTCTTGGTGGTGAAGTAAATTTATATGGAGGTGATGGCTTGCAACCCTCACAATACCATTTCACAAACTCATCATTGGTTTTTGGTATTACAGCTAGACAGTACCTGAATTACAAAAGGGGTAAAAACGTAATATTACAATATTTTTTATCAAATATAAAAGGGTAGCTTTTTATGAATTGTTAGTTAAAGGTTTGTTTAAGATTATGTACGATGCATAAATCCGACAGTAATTTACTAATTTTCCTTGTTTAAGTATTATTAACAAAAAATATGTTGGTAAAAAAGAAGGATAGAAAAGTAATTCTGTTGTTTCTCAAAAAATTAGTTTTTCACAATAATCAAATAATCAATTTTAAACATTAAATGGGTACAAGATTTTGAGACTTAAACAAAATTCTAATTCCATTAACATAATATTGATAATAAATTGAAAATAACAAGAAGGGAAAAGTTTCTCCATTTAATTAACTAATTCCTCTCCATTATTGGTAATATTATTATTTAACTGTAAAATTTGAAATACCGTATAACATATATCTTCATTTACGGTTCGCCAATACAAGCAATTGTTAATTATAAAATACTTTTGAAATACATTTGTAGTGAATACACTTTCTGTTAATTAAGTGCATGCAATAATATTATTAAGTTCAATCACTTATTATTTATTAATGATAATACTCAATTACTGAAAGAAAAACATAGATATAAAAATGGAAAGAATGATGTGTACCTGTGAATCACATATTTCAAACATTTAACACAGTAAACAAAAGCATTGGTGAAACCTTTATCACCACAAGTCTGACATACCAAATCCTATAAAATTAAAACAAAAATTAACTTAAAAAACATAAGGTGATGCATGCATATTATAGTTAAATGCATAGAGTAAAAATAACAAAGGTTTGAACTTTAAACATAGAAGATAAGAGAACAAACTTGTAAAAATATACAACATGCTGCAAGAATAGATTAACTGGTTTATTAACTTGAAGTTCAATTATATACCAAATACTACAATTACATTATAGTCTGCAATTCATTTAATGATATTACACATTAAATGATTATATCAAGTAAATTCTTCACACAACGTGACAGCCTAATTTAAAGAACAAGATGCACATATGACAAATAACCCCATTTCCTTCCCTTTTTTTTTTTCCTTTTTTTTTTCCTTTTTTTTTCTTTTTTTTTTCTTCACACTAAAACAGGGTTTTAGCAATATAATAGGCAAGATCATGCAAGATCTCATCTAATTTTAAAAAGAAAAATTATCTACAAAAAATATAAGATACAAAGGGTATTAATATAACCAAATTTCCAGGCACATTATCTACAAGAAAACAATCAAAGCCTTTACCCATAAAAAGAAGAAAAAAAAGTAAGATACTTCTTTGAGCAATAAATCAAAAAATAATGTCAATTAAATCAAAAAAGTATCTTTTCTAACTGAAACAGAAATTTCTTTAAGAAAAAATATCATGTCCCCAGTCTCCACCATTCAATAATTTCTATAATGTCCACATTAATTTCACAAAATTGACATTAAAATCAAATGCTATAATCAAGAATTTCAAGATTCGTATGAAACTTTAGATTTACGAAGTAAACTCTATGATTCTCAAAATTAAATCATAGCAGGCTACCAAAAGTAGAGTAAAATTGGAAAAAAATTGGAAACGGTGGGGGATGAAGGGTTTAGGGCAAAACATCGATACTGAAAATCTTTAAACGAAAAAACCCTAGTTACGAAGAAAAAGATATGATTTTTACAAATAATAACAACCGAATTAAGCGATCAGAACAAAAATCATTGATGTTACGTTGAAATCGGTGATACTAGTAGAGTACGACACTACAAACCTCCTCTGAAGAAATTGCTGGTTCCATGAATGGATGTACAAAAGTACCCTACAGTATGGAACAAGATGATGAATCGAACATCAATTAGTTTGCGGTTCGAGAACAACAGAAGAAGAAAACACAAAGGGTTATTTAATTTGTAGATTCGAACGTGAAATTGAACAACGAAATTATGGGGCCAATTATTTTATGAAAGAGATAAAAGTTAAAAGAAGTACAGATTTTATGAAGCAAGGTCAAATCAGTACATTTATGCGTGTATATTCTTCAGTTACATTATTATTTTATTTAACATTTTGAATTTTTGATTACTAGTTGATTACACTATTAACCACTACACAATCGCCAATAATGAGGAGTTAATAACTTTGTTAAGCCTTTGTTAAGCCACTCACGGGCGTTAATCAGAATATATTTTGAATACCTTCCATTCTTAAATAGTAAATGCCACTAATTTCAATTAAATACCATCATTTTAATTATTTGAATACTATTATTTTCATCTAATAAATTGTAAATAATTAAACACAATATATAAATAAGACTACATTTTTTAATTAAAAAACAACTTAAGCGTAATAATCGTCGTTGTCCTCGTCATCTAACTCGACTACAATGAATCTCAAGATGGTATCTCACATAGAAAGCTTGGATTCTAAAATTGACCGTTTACGTGGGTTTAGAAAGGAACAACAAATAGACAGCGATTATGCATTTCTCAAAAAATACTTATCTCATTTACCACCCGAAAACTGTGTTATATTCGAGCAAAGGAAAAAGGAGATCCGTGTCAAGTATCGTACCAAGGAGTAGCTTTTTTTATTTTAAAAAAAGTTATAGTATCTATTTTTTTTATATCCTTTGTTTTTTTTTTCTTATTTCAATTATGGTTTTTTATTTCTATATTCTAGTAACATTTATTCTATTAAAATGTTATAGTTTTTATTGTGTGGTTTTGTTATTTAAATCATTAAATTTATTGAATAATAAAAAGTTAAGTAAAAGAATAAATGATTGAGTAATAATTGCAATTAGGTAAAACCATTACACTTGATTTAAAGAGATTTTGAGTTGACTGATTTTTGCCTATATGACGTCTAGGTGACAGTTTAAGTAAACAATTAGTTAAAGCACTACATATAGTCTTATAATAAACAACTGGTTTCAACCTGAAAAGGTTTTATACGTGGTAGTTAACTGTCTAAAAAATAACATGTTGCCAATGTATATATTTTAAAAATAAATAGCGTTACGAGAAACGAACCGGTTATGTGTTCACTTAGAACTTAACAAAAACATTATATTTGAAAAATCCAAAGGGAAAACTCTTTAAACATATCGGTCATCATCAATTTTAGAAATAGGTATGTACATCATAATTAAACTTAAACATCATTATAATGAGAAATTAATAATGCTTAATTATTCATTCTTATACAATTTATGTTATTTAATATATATTTAAAAATTAAAGCCTATATATTGTGACATCGGATACTACATTTGGAAAACTTAGCTTGTGTATCTTAAAAAATACTATATTTCTCATAAACCATAAGGCCACAAGGAGTGGGCCTTCGGCAACACCTTAGGGTACTTTAGCCGCATGCGGCAACCACCCCATTTCGGCA
>WOUH02000036.1:4369370-4380073 GCA_009936405.2 Stevia rebaudiana
TTGTATTTTGATGTATTTCAAGTATGTATTTCTCTGTATGTAATCGTGTGCTTTTGACCCGGTCATGGTCCCACCCCTGAATTCCACAAGTCGCTTCCGCAAACCGTTGACCGTTTAGAGGGGGTGTAACAGAACTTGTAATTGAACAAGTGTATGAACAACCCAATCATTCTATGTAAGAATAGAAACTCTTTGTTTGTACTTGACCAAGGGGTCACTTGTATGTAAAAGATCGTTCTTACTTATGTATTCAAACTAGATTCATCTTCTTTTATGTTCATAGTGTAATCTTCCTAATCAAATTGATAAATGTATCATATTTGGAGAACATTAGTCTCATATAGTAAACCCTACTCGCTAGGTGCCTAGGTCTAAACATTGAGGGAATAATCGATGGTGATAAAAAAACACGTGTTTTTGGTGTTCAAGAAGTGAAGATAAAAAAGGAACTTGGTACTTATTTATTTCTATTTTTAAGTCAAAAAAATAAACTATCTATTTCGTATATAATTAAAAAAAATGTTAATTGTGGCATAATAACGTCCTCATGCCCATACAGAAGATGTAATTACAGCCGTTGATTGGGCTGACTTCCTCTTTATCGGACCCTACAGATTTGAATTCAAATGACCCTAACGGTCTTCTCTGCACCTTAATTGAAAAATCGTGAATCCCATGTTTAAGTCAAGAACTTACCCAAACTATAGTTCTCTTCAGTTCGTTCATCTAGTACTCTCTCTCTAGAATTTAGGGTTTTTGCATACACTCTCTCTCTACAATTTCATCACACCGTTGTCAGAGTAAACCCAATTTCTTTAGGTTTTGTAGAAACTGATTCGGTTTTCTTTTATGAAAGATTAAGAGATCAGTTTCAGATTACGAAATCTATGGAGGTGATCGCATCTAGAGCAGGGGATGATTTAAATTTGGCTTCGAGAAAAGCCCAAGAAGCAGGTATAATCATACTTTCTGGTATCAATTTCGTTTTAACAAATCAATTAAGCGTTATTGATCATAAAATTCATTCCAACTTTCTTGATTCTTGTAGCTTTGAGAAGATTTCAAGCCACTGAATGGCTTGAAAGTATTGTTGGCCCGTTGGGAATACCACAACAACCATCCGAGAAACAATTCATTTCTTGCTTGAGAAATGGATTGATTCTCTGTCATGCGATTAATGAAATTGAACCAGGATTAGTACCAAAGGTACAAATTATACAGCTTGTTGTACAATTATGTATTCAGTAAATTGATTAATTCGTGATTAGTGATTTGCATGTGTTTGATTTTGTTTATAAAGGTTGTGGAGATTAGTCGATTTCCTTGTCAATCACTTACATGGGATTCTCAACCGTTGCCTGCTTACCAATTTTTTGAAAATGTAAGAAACTTTTTAAAAGCAGTTGAAGGATTAAGGCTTCCTGTATTTGAAGCTTCAGTTTTTGAAAGGGTAAATATGTTTAAACAAATTAATTATATCAAATTTCACCAATTTGTTTCAAACTTTTTTGCTCTGTTATCAATTTCATAATCTTACGAATGTTTTTTAGGATAATATGGTGGCGGGTTCATCAGCTAAGATTGTTGATTGTGTTTTGGGACTCAAGGAGTACAATGACAGAAAACAAAAGAAAAAAGGGATTGAATCTTTAAAGCATGATTTCAGATCTCCTTTGATTATGCAATCAAATGGTAGAAACCCTAAATCAGCAACGTGTTTAAATTTCAACAAACAACTGGATTTGTCTGTCAATTTAGAAAAGCAACCACCATCTCAAAATGATGCTAAAATACTTGAAGGTTTGCAGATTTTTACATTATTTTATCTATATGGAAATATGGTTTTTGGGTCCAAATGCATAATTTGTTGTTTTTAGTAGCTTCTTATGATGAATCCCTGAAATAATTTGATAATCAATTTAATATTTTTTTACATCATGTAGATATTATTGTCAAAGCTTTGGCTGAATGTATGACTGATGCAAAAGAGAACTTAGATGCTAACTTGTTGTCTTCTATTCGTAATGGAAATACGGTAATTAATGCAATCTTTTAGTTATTCATCATATTAAAATTTTATAAATTATAACCAAATCATATTAAATAGGAATCTGTCAAGTTGCTTAGTAAGATGATTTCAAGTACTTTAGAGGAGCAACTTCAATACAAGTTTCCCGCGGTATCATATTTAGTAATTAACCAGAAAATGATTTAAATTAGCCTTTCAATTAAAAAAAAATAGTTTCTTTAATTACAATATTTTGCATCTTTTTCTTGTACATCAGTTGAATTCTATTTCCAAAGATCTATCAACAGAAGAAAGTGGATCAATTACAAGTTCAGAAACTTCGTTATCACCAAATTCATCATCTGAAAATACCAAAGTAAGTGGATTAATATATTCCTCTAAACTAAACAATTGTAGTTTGCATTTACTCAGATATTCTTGAAATCATTGTTACAGTATTGTCAAGCTGGTGATTGCAACCACTTGCAGGTGGTTCAATTACAAGAAGAAAAGCTACTGGTATGCTTTCTTTTTGTTTTTTTTTAAGATTAAAACTAACATAAATCGTCAACTTCCAATTATGTATTATACATCCATTTTGCAGAATTTAAAGGATTTATTGTCGAGTACAAAGGCAGAATTTGGAGACTTGCAATCCCAATTCCAAAATGATCTAAAACAAATGGGTATGTGCCAATATACTTTTCAATATCCAAAAAGTACATTTTTTACAAAAAAAAATATTAAAGTTGTATAAATACTGATTTTATACACGGGTTTTCAGAGAGTCAAATAGAGGAATTATGCACCGCTGCAAAAGGATATCATAAAGTGGTTCAAGAAAACAAAAGTTTATACAATATGGTTCAAGATCTAAAAGGTATATCTTGTTAGTTATTAATTTTGTCAAAATGGAGACAATGTTATTAGTTTTTACCTTACAGTTCCACATATTTCAGGAAATATTCGAGTATACTGTAGAATCAGACCTGCGTTTCGATCTGACACGAAAAATGTGATCGATTTTATTGGAGAAGATGGCTCATTAGTTGTTTTTGATCCTTCAAAACCGAGTAAAGATGGAAAAAAGTTGTTTCAATTCAACCGCGTCTTTGGTCCAACCGCCACTCAAGGTAAATTTATTTATAATATATAATAATGACCACTTTTGATAATTAATTTTTAAATTCTAACATTTTATATTTTTATCAGAGGAGGTATTTGCAGACACCCAACCGCTTATTAGATCGGTTATGGACGGTTACAACGTGTGCATTTTTGCATACGGGCAAACAGGATCCGGGAAAACACATACAATGGTTAGATAATACATTTTTTGATTAAAATTTAAAACACAATTTTTTTTTTTAATTTTATTTGGCTGATGTGTTTGTTTAATTTTCATAGTGTGGTCCTACTGGTGCATCAAGAAAAGAAATGGGAATCAACTATTTAGCTCTGAATGATCTCTTTGATCTATCAAATAGACGAAAAGATGTTCAAAAATACGAAATTTTCGTACAAATGGTGGAAATATACAACGAACAAGTGAGAGATCTATTGACATTCGATCCATCATCCACCAACAAACTGGAGATTCGTAGTTGCATAAGTGAAAACGGTTTGAGTCTTCCTGATGCAACCATTCTCCCGGTGAACTCAACCGCTGATGTCATCAACTTAATGAAAACCGGTCAAGTGAACCGTGCTGTGAGTTCAACCGCTTTGAATAACCAAAGCAGTCGGTCCCACAGGTCAGGTTACAAACATAACGGTCAGGTTGGGTAACAGGTCAAAACAAATGGTTTTGACTTTTGATTTTTAACGCGTTGTGTTGTGTTGTGTTTTATTTTCAGCATATTGACGGTTCATGTTCATGGAAAAGATGTAAAAGGAGGAATAACGCGAAGTTGTCTTCATTTGGTGGATTTAGCGGGAAGCGAACGCGTTGATAAATCAGAAGTAACCGGTGAAGGACTTAAAGAAGCTCAATATATTAATAAATCACTTTCTTGTTTAGGAGATGTAATCACAGCTTTATCTCAAAAAAATTCATACATTCCGTACAGAAACAGTAAACTCACATTACTACTTCAGAACTCATTAGGTATATATTTTAACTAAATTCGTTAATTTTACAGGTAACTTTGTAAAAATGTAATCAGGTTTCACAAGTGTTTCAATTAAGTCACTCAAAGTTTTTTTTGTCACTCTAAAGTCATTCAACTTACACTTAGTATTTCAATTTTATGTAATTTTTTACAAAATATTTAATTTTTTTGAAATTGATTGAGGCAAATGAACCATATATGAATATTTGTTACTAATTAATAAATTTTTATTCTTAATTTGTCTTGAATTTTACAATTATGAAATTTTATTTTTATTTCATAAACTTGTTTTTTTCACAGTTGACTCAAAATTCAAGTTAATTGAAAAAAAAGTTCACTTATTTTAAATCAAGATTCATATTCGTTTAATTTTCCCCAGTCAATTTAAAAAATTTAAATAATTTCTAAAAATTACACATGATTGGAACACTTAGTGACTTTAACGAGATAAAAAACTTTGAGTGACTTAATTTAGAACAGTTGACAAACTTGATTACATTTGTGTGACATTTTTTCTTACTTTTAATACAAAGTTGACTCTGATCGCGTGTATTTGTACAAACGCGTAGGTGGAAATGCAAAGACTTTGATGTTTGCTCATGTGAGTCCCGAAGGCGATTCATTTGGCGAAACGGTTAGTACATTGAAGTTTGCTCAACGAGCTTCGAGTGTTGAACTTGGTGCAGCTAGATTGAACAAAGAAAGCAAGGAGGTTATTGATCTTAAAGAACAAATTGAGAATTTGAAAAGACAATTGGGTGAGAAAGAACCACAAAGCGCGCAACAAGTTAATAAAATGGAACCGAAATCACCGTTACCACGACCAAAAACAGCAGCTGCAATGATGGATAGAACTCCAAAGAGTCCAATGGCGCCAAATTCTGGTTTGAAAAGACAAGTGAAACCACTTGTGTTACCAAAAACACCTGAATCTCAAGTTTCAATCAGAAATGAAATCATAATTTCTTCGGAAATTAGAGGTAGTACTGCGAATGTGAAGTCGTCGCATATCAGGAAATCGCTTCGAACCATAGGGAAACTGATTAACGGATCTGAAAAACGGTACGTATAATGGAAAAATAATAAAAAGTTTTAAAATCCTTTTAAATGAATAATATTCAGTTGTCTTGTTTTTTGCAGGATTCAAGTGAAAACCAATGAAGTGCAAACATCAACGCTAACGCCGCCACCTGTCAGTGGTAGACCAACACGACGTCAATCTTTGACCGGGGTCCAACCACTCGACAAGTCAAGAAGATCTTCACTTGGAGGAGTTGACCCTTGTAAGTTGGAAGTCAATGGAAGTTTGACCATCAGTTAGTTAAGAAACTTATATGGTTTGTTTATGACATGGTTTTATTTGGTTTGTTTAAGGTGTTGATGGAGGAAATAGGAATGCGAAAACACCGCCACCTGTCAGCCGTTCAAGTAAAACGAAGTGGATGTAAACTTGAGAAACTTTCATGGCTTTTACTCGAAGCGTATGTGTGACATTGTTGATTTACAACTGTTGGTTAGCATACTAGAATTGAGATTCATTGAATTTAGATACACTTTAGTTGTGTGTATAACATGATAAGGGGTAGAAAATAAAATTGTTGTTTTTTTTTTCATGGTTAATAACAATTCATTTGAATGAGTTTGACACAAGCTACACCAAACATGCAAAAGCTCAAGAGATATAAAATAACTTTGAAATTGAATGTCATATGATGGTATACAATCTTACAAGATAACTTGGTTATCAACAACCGTGCTGAAATGCATCATACTGAAAATTCGAAAGAGATTGAGTTGTAAATTTTGAAAGAGAAGTTGATGATTGAGCATTTTTTTTCTAGTGAGACGTATATAATAATCATAGGAAAAGTAACAAAATTAATAGGTTTCTACTTTCTAATATTTATCCTTTGGTTTTGGTTCAAAATTAAAACATCTACATGGTTCATGATGAAAATTCAACTAGGGTCTAGGAATGATAACGAGCTGGGTTAAAACGAGTATTAATAATCTTATTCTTATACCAAACAAAATCACATCTCATCCAGATACACTGGTTATCCATAACTTCATAATCGTATGTTGGTCATTTTATAATTTTTTGTAGTGAAAAAATTACGTCAAACAGTCTTAAACAAACCTCCGAACCGACTTGAAATATCAAATATTTAACTTTAGTTCTAACAATTATACAGTTTTGGTAATTCAAAATTTGTATGACTTCAATATACTTTTTACTCGATAAAATCATGTCTTATATTAATCTCGTACATGTCATGTAGCTATTACTTAGTACAAATTGGGTTCGCGGATATATTAGTATTATCAATATATTTTGGTTATCACATTTAGATAATCGTGAAGTATCACCTAATTTCATACCAGGATAATTTCTTAAATTGTCATGCTTAGCCTCTTAACCGTCTCTAAGGTGGCACATAGTGGAGTCGGGAAATCTTGGGGTGGAGCAGGGGCCGACCGGGGATCCCCCCCCCCCCTCCCCCCCCGGTATCGGCTCGGGATGAGGAGGAGAAAGGAGGCCGGATCTCACCGAAGAAGAGGAGAAGAAATTAACGAGAAATAGGGAAAACTGCGAAATTGTGAAGAAGTAGGGAAAAGTAGGATGACACCGCGCAACATAGGTAAATGTGTGGAAAACCGAGGAAAGTTGATATGACGTTAACGTGGAAGTGAGGAAGAGTGGGGAAGGATGAGACGTATTTTAAGTTTAGAGTTGTTATTTTGAGTTTGTTTTCTTATCATTTAACCCTAACTAGTAGAATTCTAGACGCGTTGCGCCAGAACGGTTAAACAAACATTTTTATAGCCAAGAATGCTTCGTATTACAATGTTCAGCCAACACAAACTGCTGATGTCTTGTATATTTATATCAATGTATATAATAGATTTTAACTAATGACCAAAATATATAGCTTTCCTAACACAAAGCTGTTGTCTTGTATATTGAAAAAAAAAAATTCCAGTTGTCTTATATTGGAAACAATTGAGATAACAAACAGTGTCTTCATAACAACTTGGAATGTGGGTCCATAGCAAATAAAACCAACAAATTTTTTAAGCATATGTTAGTAAACATCTTAATCGAAATCCAACATCAGAATTGTGTACCATCAATGATCAACTGCCAATTCATCAAGGACTTAAACCGGATCTACAATGCAACGAAAAAGAAGATGAATGCTCACCAAAGTAAAACATTAAAACTAAGATTCGATTATATAAAAAAAAACTGGAAAGACTACTTGTTATCAAAATTTAGGCTAAATGAAAACATGTTGTTTGAGCTTATTAGCAATGGGTTTGCTCAAATTTTAATAAAAGCGTACCAATCTTCGATAGTGGGAGAACCATTGCCTACCCATTCTGATCCAGTAAGTTGCTCCAATGTGAAAAGATAGCGAACATCAAGTGTTCAATGATACGCTAAATGGGAATACGATCAAGAAAACATATACATGCAAGGTTGGCTTTGAAAATTGATTTCAACAAAGGGGAAAGAGATACAACCCTATAGAGATGTAGGGTCTTGGATGGTGGGTGAAGTTGCTTTGCAGCCCTTGATCTAAAATATCGCATATGCTCCTACAAACAAATTGATATAAAAATATGAAATATTTTACACAAATTATGTCTTTCAATCTGGTGGCGGTAAGATGGTTCAAGTTTGGCTATGTTTGACCTTTAGAAAGTCGATGGCACATATAGGTCTATTAGATCAAAAGTTGCCCAAAACATATTAACACATACATCTTGATCGCTTTAATTTTAAAAATTGATTAATTGTGATAAATATATACCTTCAATCATACAATTTTTCATTTTAACCTTTTGTATTATTTTCAATATAGAAACAATAACTGAAACTGCAATAGTATCTTACCTGATAAAAGCATAAAAATCTACATATTTGATCTTGAACATGCCACAGTCATACTTTGGAGTGTCCAAACAAATAATAATCATTAAAAAAAAAAGGTAAAAGCTCTAAACAATCTAATTTCTTTTTTTTTTTTTAAAAGCATTAAAGATCATTAAATATACTCGCATCCAAGTTATGGTAAAAGTACCCTCCAAATTCCAACAAAAAAAAATAAACAATTAATCCGTTATCAATTAAGAATTTTTTAACATAATTTTATATGACTTACCTTAGTAATGTCCACACTTTCTGTAAAGTCAAGTTCTTTAGCATCAATTTCATATTCCGGAACTTCATGTCCATCTTTTAAATGCATAGGAGCCATCTAAGTAGGTATACATATACATATAAGTTACGAACTGATAAAATTAGAACAAAAATTAAAAATAATAACAATGTTTGTGTGATATACGGTGTTCTGTTTTTCGTTGTAAAATGTG
Source organism: Stevia rebaudiana (assembly GCA_009936405.2). NCBI lineage: Eukaryota > Viridiplantae > Streptophyta > Magnoliopsida > Asterales > Asteraceae > Stevia > Stevia rebaudiana. The sequence continues at coordinate 4,377,870 of WOUH02000036.1, forward strand.
AGCTTTAAATAATGCACATTATAAAATATCACCAAAGGTTTGGCCCCATGTTTCTTCAAAAGTTTGATCATATCATGGTTCTTGTAACAGGTTGCATCTGCAAAATGGCTATTCAAGAAATATTAAAAATTAAAATATTCTAATGAATAATGATATACTTTAGTAGGATTCCAACATTAAAATTCAACAATTCCAACTTGCAAGCTGCATAAAAGCCATACCACAACTCATTAATCACTATGAATCATTTTATAAAATAACAAATACCAATAGAAAATGTGTAATAGTTTAGAGAATTTCAATGGCACAACTGGTATTAATTCATGGGACTTAAGTAGCTGCTAATCTAATCAACTGATCAAGTAAATTTAATTATTCAAATAACACCCACCACTTTGAATTTAATGATTTATACATCCAATCATCCTATACAAAAGGGGAAATCTGTAATCTTTGATCCTAAATTTCTATCTAATATTCGTCTATCACAATTATCATCACCAATCAATGTAACAACCAAACATATTGAATTAGCATATGAGAGACATTAAATACAAAACTTACAGTACTACCCCATTGATCTTGGGATCAACATCTGCACCTCCTTCAGTAACAATTCAGCAATATCACAAAACCCTTGGCAAGCAGCCACATGTAACACAGTTTTAGGAGTATTTTACTAAAGAATTCAACTATATACTCAAAGCAGGTGTATGTTTGCAATCAATAAGCCTCAAAATCAATTAGCATTTTTAGTTTAAAATCTTGGACCAACACGAATGTATTTTGTTTCCATACTTTGTGGAACTTTAGTAGCAGGTGAAATAATACCTGAACAATAAGATTGCCTCTTAAAATAACACTCAGTCGATGCTTTTACCTACGATTGATCGGTCTTTTTCCAAAATCTCTTACAATAAGACTGCTTCTTAAAAGAACACTCAGTCGATGCTTTAGATATCAAAGAAAGGTGAAAGAATACCTGAACAAAAAAGGAAGATGAAGATGCGTGTAAAGAAAGACATATGGGTGAAAGTACCCATCCACGCGCCAATCCTGCAAGCAAAAAAAAACGCATGCGTAAAGACAAAGAGATGTCCAAAGTACCGCAATGCCAAAAAAACCGCACACATATGTAGCTCAAATAGAAACTTAAAGTTAAAATCTATCATATAGCAAGATAACTTAAAAACTCTTGAAAAATCAAATTAGGGGTCATGTTACTTAACTGAAACAATACATGAAGTATATGCATATGAAATCAAATGAGCTGCTCAATTGTACATGCTGATATGCCATATGAATAACAAAATTTAAGTGAAATAGATTTTGTTTTATTGCTCTCCTTACATGTTGATATTGTTCAAGTCAACTTTTTCTAAATGGTTTTTAGTTTACCTAATTCATCATCAAAATCCAATAATATAATAACCAGACCAATACAAAGTACCTTCTTTATCACTGCCTTGTAAAAAGCCGCCTGCAAATGCATCATCTCCATCCGATGACAAATCAGAACCTGAATCTCCTCCTTCATCACCATCAAGATTTTGTTTCTCTTCAAAGCTATCATCTTCCATATCATATTCACTCAAAACTTCATATTTAATTTTCTTATTAATAGAAACGAACTCTTTACTTCTGCTTGGTTTCGTATGTGACCTTTTGCCTTTATAACCAATATCATCAAAATCAAATGTTATGTGTGGTCATCGTTGCTCTAAGAAACCCTAAATAGTTCAGCATGTTTGTACCTGAAGAGACAAAGTCGACCAAATCAGCACCAAATGCGAAGAAAAAGGTACCACTGCCACCACAACAGTGCCGCTGCGAGCATTTTCTGTTCCCGAAACTCACGGGAACATCACCAAAGGCAATGAAAATTTGAAACAACGGTAGTACAATCTGAGGCTGGGCGGAGGGGCGATGATGCGATGGTGCAATCTGCGACTGAATAGGGATGATGGAGGTTGCGTGACCACTGATCTGCGACAAACTTGCGACTTGGAGAAGCCACCACCGTCGCCGCCGTTGATTTCGTGGGAGGAGCCACCACCATCGTTGTTGATTTCGTGGGTGGAGCATCGTTGCTGATTTCGTGGGAGGAGCCACCATAGCCACGAATCCGCTTGGGAGCCACCATCGTTGTTGAGTTCGATCGAGCTCTGGTGTAAAGAGGAGCGGTGACAGAGACAGCGGCGGTT
>WOUH02000036.1:4405039-4415793 GCA_009936405.2 Stevia rebaudiana
CCATTATCAACAACTTCAAATTGCTCAAGTGAGTATACTTCATATTCAAATTTTCCGGTAACCTTTGATTTTGATTTCATTTCCATAACTCTCAAATTTGTTTGCAGTTTCAGCAGTTGAAGCAGCAGCAAATTGCAAAACAGCAGTATCTTCAACTGATGCTACAGAACAGAGCCCGGAATGAATGCCGGAGTGGTCGGCCGGTGGCTCCGGTTTGGCCGACCCCTCAACAAGCTCAACCGCCTCCGCCGCAACGTTCACCGGGGTCCGGTATGCGTGCTGTCTTCTTAGGTAACCCTACTACCAAACGGGAATCTACTGGTACTGGCGTTTTCTTACCTCGACAACCCGGAGCTCCGACTGAACCCGTTAAGAAACGAGGTCCGTCTTCATTTTTTTATTTTATTTTTTTGGATTTTAGTGAATTTCAATTTGAAACTGTTTCTAGATCTGACTTTATTTTGGTATCTTTCGATTTGGATCTATACAGGTTGTTCAACCGTTCTGCTTCCAGATAGAGTTGTGCAGGCCCTTGATTTAAAACTTGAAGCCATGGGAGCTGAATCGAAGCTTCAATCTCGCTGCAATGGCGGTTCTCTAGCTTCTGATTTCGGTAAATTTCATCATTCATCATTTTCCATTGTTTTACTTGATCATTTAATCTCTGTTATTCTGAATCGATGCTTATTATATTCGTTTCTAATCGTATTACAGAGGCAGAGATGATTTACCGAAAAAGTGTGATGATGGCGCAACCGAAGCAGCGAATCAATCATCGTCAACAACCTGCAACCATGAATGAGTTCCGGCTACCTAAAGAATGGACCTATTGAGAAGAATCTTATATGAAAATTTAGCATATATAGTATAGGTGATGGTTTAATTTTGTTTTAGTGTTGAATGAATCAATCAAATAGGGTTATGATGACGAATAAAAACAATGGTGGTGGTGGTGGTGGTGAAATACCTGAAAAAATGCTCCGTTTTGGGTTAGCAGGAGTGTTTTTATTTCCATGTTTTAATTTTTGGAGAGAATAAGGTGTGGTGATATTTAGGAATTAATAGAAGTAACAATCGTTTTGTGACATGAATGTTTGGCTCTCGCTAATTGTTTCATGGCGATGGGTGATAAGTTTAACTTGGTTATATTTCATTTTGTTTTGGCTGTAGGAAACACAGTTTCGAATATCGTTGTAATAAAACTTTTAACTAAATGATTTATCTGTTTGGTTTATAAGTTGGTGTATAGTTTTGTTAAAGTTCGTTACATTATGAATGCATTTATAAATTTGGGGATTGATTAATAGTATTCTTTATGATCGTTAAGCTCTTTTAAAAAGATTGGTACTGCCCTATTTTAAAAATAAATACATAAAAATTACTCAACTATGTCATTTTAGGCTTTCTTGCCTCCTTTTGTTACGTTCACCTATCTCTTGGTCCCAACATAAATCATGGCCCGTGGAGTTGTGCAAGAATGATAAGAGTCATTTCCAATCGAAAGCCATATTGCTATTTTGGATTACCTTGATCAAAATAATCAATATTGAAATTCAAATAAGCCTTAATAAGGTACAAGTGCATTTTTCTACAAGTGCACTTTTCGTTGAATTAATTATGATTTAATGTATTATACCTCATTGGTTCTTAAGGGTGAGCAACGTATTTTTTTTCCTTTGGTCGAGCTATTAATTCATTAGGGACCTTCAAGGCTATACCTTTGCCCTTCATACACGGCACATTTTGATTGTATCATACGATTAGCATACAGAAAAACGTACTTGTATTTTCATGGCTCCCGACATATCATATGTATGAACTAATCACGCAATTAAACTATAACAAACCAATATAATTTATAGAGTAAACTGTAATATGTATATGTTTACATCAAACTGCACATTGTGTCTTAATTGCTTAATTGCTTGAAATTTGATAGACGAGCCTTGTGGTTTTCAATTTTTGTGAATAATGTCCTTTTGTAAAAAAGACGTCATGTTTCCTATCTTTTTTAATCAACTAGGAAATTAAGCATGGTAACACGACCTGTTTTGATGCCTTCACTTGTTTGACTTGAAGTGTTAAAGGTTAAACCTATTTGAATAGCTCTTTAATTGTTTAATCCCATAAATTTTACCGGGCTTACTTGTTCGATTCATAATCGATGGATTCCATCAAAAGATAACCCTTATTTTATTAAAGAAAAACGTCGTTAAATGTGTCTTAATTTGTTTTGGAAGTAGAAGATGCTTTGACGACTTTTTCCTTTTCTTGGTCTCCGGCCAAGCCATTTGGTTTCGTACTTGTCTTTCGTCGTTATTATACGAACTTAACAATGATGTAATACACACAAAACCGTCTTTCAATGTAGTTTATTCATAAATTATCTTGTTGGATTACTTTATGTTTTGTAGAATATGGGTACAATATCTTAGTATCTTACTCTAAATGTTACCAAAAATAAGGTACTGAAGGCTGTTTTACCTTTATGCCCTCTTATGATTTATTTAAATAACTTTTATGTGTTATTAGTTAAAACGTTTTTTTTTAAATAGATATAAATAAATTTAGTTAAATATGATTATGTTATTCTGTTAACTTAGATCCAGATCATGTCCATTTGATATTCTCTTGACCAACTCCAAATGATGCATAAAGCGACAGCTGTAAATCCATTGTAGTTCATGAGGAATATATCTTATATACTCACATGACATCAAAAAGATTGTTATAATATATAAAGTGCTTTCTTTCAATATCATTTACATGAATTGAAATGTTAATGGTTTTGTACGATGAACAGATAGCACTGATCGAGTGACGTATACTCAATTTACCCTGAATATTTTAGGGGAAATCTGACAAACTATCTATTTTTTCTAGTTGTGTTACATCTATATGGTTAACTACTTAACTTAGAGAAATGTCACGTTTATAATATTCATTTGATATACATATATAATTATAGACGTTACACATATAATTATAGACGTAAATGCATGCTCTACACTACAAGTACCTTTTTGTGGAGAATCATGGTAATTACCCACACAAACTCGCCAAGTATCTACATTTTCATTTAATTAGGTTGCTCTTTTTTTTACATATTACTCAAACAGAAAGAAAATGTTAGTTAAACTCGAAACAATGTAAGTCATTTTTAATAATTGTACAATAATTCAGATCGATATGGATTTTTATTCAATTGTATGTATCTATCAAAAATCATGTATATCAACAAACAAATTTGGGATATAATACAATTTTAGTTTATTAGAGAAGGAGAATATCATTCAGAGTTTGTGATGTCAACGACTATAAGGTGTACACATTTGAGAACATGACTCAAGAGTCAAGATGAAGATGCAATATTTACATATGTGTTAACTCTTAAGACTAAAATCACTTTTACATACGTTACTACTTTAGGACTAACAAAGGTATGATATACATGGATGGGAAACATGATATTGATTGATAGTTTTAGCACGTTTCCTGAGGTCAACCTTATACCACTAAATGAATCATGTAAACTACATCAATACATAATAATGCGATCGATCTTGTTTGAAAATTATTCGTGACAATCAAGTATGGGTCGTGTCAAACTTTTCTTCAAAGAAAATTACACTTGCACCACACACATACGTATAACTAGTGTGTTCAAAACCGTTAGGTGTTAAGGTATTTTCTCATGAGATCAAGGGTTTGAGCTCCGCTAAAGACGGATTAAGGCGTCAAAAGTTGTTAGAAAAATAGTTCAAAAAACAATTTGGGATTTCATAACAAGGATATGATCATTTTGCATGAAGCAGCGGAAGATAATAAAATTTCATATTAATTTTAAATGCCAACACCTAAATTTTTTAAGATATAATCATCATAATATGTACTATGTTGATTCAAACCTACAACCATTTGACTGGATACTACTTAACAATTATCATCATCAATAAGATGCCCATACTCTTTTGTATCAAAATAAATTGATATTGTGATTCAAGAGTAAGACATGTTTTGTTTAATTTCGTATTTGATGTTTCTCATTTAATCTATACGTATATTAGGTGTAACATCTAGCCTCGCATACCATCAATATTGTTTACTTTGTCCGCTAAGAGCTCACGACTTTGTTTTGTGTTGTCGCATTGACGACTTCCAAGGAGGTCGCCCATCTGGGTACTACTGTAACATGAGCACGGTCAATTATGGAGTTCTCCTATAATACACTACCAATAAGCTCAAAACGTGTTAGTGATATTAGAGGTATGACATTCCTTATGAATCAAGAATCTCTCATGTCCACTTCTGATGTGACATTTGCCTAAGGTGTTACAATCACCCCTTTTGGACTTATCGTCCTCGATGAGGTTTGCTAAACTATCCTTTCCAAGACGGGATTTCCATAAGGTGTCCCTCTAACCACCCCTAGTACTACAAATTTGGTAGAGAAATATACAAATGTCCCTCACATGAATATATATAAATGATTGTATTTCTTCATTTAAATTAGATATAGAAGTTGCATTGTGTAACTATTAATATTTTTGTTTCTTCTACATATTCAACCAACGTTCTATATTGTATGAACAATACTCATCAAACCTTCATAAAATTACAAACTTTCACAAAATGTTTTACAAATCCACTTATTTTTCCTTAAAACATTGTAATCCGTAAGCGATGTGAACAAAATGCCTCATAGAAGTTAATAAAGATACATTAACAATTTCTCTGTTCACAAAAGTTAATATTTCGAAAATTTATTCCAAATATCCGAAAACAGTTTTAAGAAAACGATATTAGCAACAAAAATTATAAACTACAAAGAAATGAACGTTTTGTAAGTGTTCTTAAAGCGAGTCATTGTATAAGGGACTAAGGGCGGACGTGACTTTTTACCTTAAGATTTAAATAATGAGGATCCTTCGATTTGAATAATTAGTAGCGTCATTTCTTCAATTACCTTTATACGTAAACTCGCGCTTTTTTGTTTGAGCAGATAAAGATGAAATACCTTGTCTCGGATCATCAATGGAAGATCTCTGATCGTCTAGCTAGCCGCAAACACATAAAAAACTACGTTAAAGGGCCAAAAGAGCCATAGGCTCCAAGGACACTCCGACGCTCAAATCAAGTCGAGGCCTCAACATAGTGTGTGTAATATTATGTGTGAGTTTAGAGATAGAGATTGCAACCTCTTTCGGTGGAAGAGGAGTCTCCTATTTATAGAGAATGGAGGAATACCCTAACGGGTCTTCCACTGGAGCTTGCGAGATTGTGCCCTTCCAATGAGTCTTTGGGTGAAATAACTTTTTTACATCCTTATTCGTATACTTATATAGAATATGTGTGTGTATTGGAGACGGATCCAATACATATAGTGATTTTTGTGATGATCGTAGGAGCCAATAAAATCACAACACCTGGCAAGGTTCAAACATTTGATTAAGGGTATTATAGTATTTTCGACCTTTATCGTATTTTTTAAAACCATATCATGATTTATTAGTTTCCTATTATAATGCATACAGTTACCATCCATAATTGGTATAGATGTCAACATATAATCACGGACTGGGGTATAAAATCACGGACCCTCTTATGTAAACATTTAGACCACTAAATACACATATAAATTGCGGACCAAGTGTATAATTACGAACCACGAGCAAATACACACACATAATTTACGGAGCAAGTGCATAATCACGGATCACGAATACACGAACCAATTACATAATTACAAATCACGTAAAAAAATTGAAAAAATATATATTAGTATTATACTCGAAATAAAGATAATAAAGTTCTATTTTTAATGATGTATCTAAAAAATAATAATAATAATAATAAAGCGTACAAAAGTTATTTGATTTTTAAAAATCTTTCGGTGTGAAAGTTCAATCCCTTGATTGTAGAGAGTTACAAATCTACGATGAAAACATTTCCGTATGTTGATATGACATTTTTACCATTTTTAACGAATACAGCCTCCAGGAGATTTATTTTTAAACATCTAAATTACAAGTTTGCCACGACATTAATCTGCACCTTTTAAAAATACGTTCCAACGGTCAATATCATATCCTACGTTTATCACGAAAAAATGGACATGATTTTAACCACCCCTATATATATTTATGTATTTATAGTTTATAGGTAATTTATGACCATCACGTGTAACAATTTTAGTTCTGCAATTTTTTTTATCATACATCAATTTGCTTTTAATATAATTGTTTTGTTTCTAACATACAATTTGATTTACAGTTTTATAACTCATAAATCTTTGCTAATAAGTAATAACTATTTAATTTTTTAAACCCGTACCATACACAAGTTTTAACCTGATAAACATATTATAAAAATCTTGATATCATTGATGTACATGACCTTTGGTTTGTATCTACTTATGTTGTTGGTGTTGTGAAACACTAAACACTCATGAACTTTAACATGGCACAATTAAGGAGACATAAATACATATCCACAATACACTCTTGTCATTATGAAGACACGATCTGCCTTCACTAACACTCTTTACATTCTAACTACAGCTACACTCTTGCATTTACTACACAACCAATCCACAATAATATTATTGTACGGAGTAATGGTGTGGGCCGTTTTATGCATACAACTAGCAGTCTCAACACTTGAGGTGGAGATGATTGGAACTATCGGTTCATGGTCATTAACTCATTTTCCATTATTAAAAAAAGCAGCTCGTATTATTATTATGTTTTTAGATTTTCTTTAGCTTGTAAATTTATTTTTTGCTTTAAAAAACTTTCATTAAGAATAACAAATTCACAAATAATCAAATGAGTATAAACATTATTACAAATTTAGAGGTGCGAGGTGCACATATACAACAATAGTACATGCTTATTTCTAACACCTGAAACTCGATGGTACTCGGTGGTTCATGGGGCAAATTGTTAGACAAATTTTGATATATGTATTATTTATATGACCCTTATGATTATTTATCTAATTATTATTAATCAATGACCTAAATACTCATACAGATAAGTAATTGCATGATATACACGATTACCATAATATCCTAATTAGGGTTTTCCTTTGAGTGTATATAAACCGAGATAAAGACCCTTAATTGACGTTACTGATAACTGACTAATCATCACAACATCAACACAAATCATGAGTTCTAACCTAGAACCTAATTCGTAACTTTTTCCTCTCAATCATTCCATCATAATTATACACCTTAAATAGGAACCCATGCAGATCAAGATCTGAGATTAACAACCTTGTCTGCAATCAATACTACGTGATCAGGATTAACAGGTATTTATCTTTATTGTATTATATATCAATCAACACAAATCCACTAACTATAAAGGCTTAAGGGCAGCGCATCTGATGCGGGTCCACGGATCAAAGTCACTGACAATGGCAAGTTGATCATGTGGGTTCGTGCTTAATTTCGAATACCAAAAGGTGTGTGGCTTGTGACTGTTTGAATTGGAACATTGGGTTAAAATTTGAACCGTTGGAGACTACTTGGAGGCAATGAAAAATTGTTTTGCCTCTAATATTCGCTTCCACTTGTAGACGTTTTGGGATCCGGTATGTCACAGTTCTACTAGCGTTTGGCGTGAGCGGTTGCGCGTACATGTCACCAACTAGCCACCAAATGACTTGATTTGAGAACCATTCTCAAAACGACTAAATTTGTCATTACTTACAAAACTCTCTACAATAACCGTCAGCCGGAACAATATGAAAAGAATTTTCTTAGAATTTGATAAAAATGAATAACATGATGTCGTGAGACAGAGCTTAACCCATATCAAAGTTTGACATATTGTCAAGGATGAACTGATTTTTAATGTTTTTAGTTTTTTTAACCATGTTTTTGTTTAACTTGATGTATTATTCTCATTATGTTTTAGTTTAAATGTCTTTTATTAATCTTTTAAGTTGAGTGTTAGGAGAGCTCAGTTACACCAATGATTGAAAGATTAAAGTAAAGTATCGTAACATAACATGATATTATTAGTTAAAAACAAATGATTGGAATAGTTCCATTCCTCTTCCTTTATGAACTTTGAGATATTATGTTCACATATTTCTCATCCTCGGTATGTGTCCATTTTGTATCTAGCTATTCCTATAGTAGTTCAAAATGTTTATTAAGTATTCATTCATGTATGTATTATTTTTAGCTCAAGTGGTTAGGGCGATGGACGTAGACTTCTCTTTAAGTGGTCACAAGCTTAAGTCATTGTGTTTTTTTACATGTCATTGTGTATTTTTTGCACGACATTATGTTATCCTAAACACTAACATAAGACACAATGGTGTTCAAAAAACACATTAAGAAGTCAAAAAAATATAATAACGAAGATTACACATAAGGAGCTGAAAAATGTTTATATACATATATATTGGTTAACAAACATTAGACATTTTTTAAAAATAAAAGAACGCTTATTTTATGATATAATTTTTCTTAATAAATAAGATCATATGCAAAAGTTATAAAAGTTTTAAAAATACGAGAACTTAAAAAAATAATAAAGGTGATTATTAGTAAAAAATTCTAACGTTTACTTATAGAATTTGATTTAAAGCATAATACCCCTTGTTTACATGAGTCTCTTCCTAATCATATATATTCTTAATCATAACCGCTTGTGTCCATGAATCTCTTCTTAATCATATATTCTCAATCAGGCATAGCTGTCAAGTGTCAGCGTTGGAGAATGTCTCATTAGCTGTCAAGTGTCAATGAACATGTAATCTCTACACAAAGCATTAATGCAATCACGCCTTTGATCATGCATATCGTATGCCTGAATTTACACTTCACAACCTAATCTATAACCCATTGTCAATTTATCCCTTGAAATAATCTTATTGCAAATGCGACTTATGTGTTGTTTGTGTTTTAAAAGGTAAAACGTTTACAGTCTGCGGACCATATCTGCAAACATCTGTGGAAAAAAATGTGGGCCAAACTTGTGCAGTCTGCAAGAAGAATTGTTTGTTTTTTAACGTCTGTATACTGCTAAAATAAAATGGTTGTGGTATATGAGCGGTGTTGCTGGTAGACGGTGGTGCTGGTGGTGGTGATAGACGGTGGTGATGGTGGTGGACAATGGTGGTGGTAGACAGTGGTGGTAAATGGTGGGTGGTGGTGGTGGCGGATGGTAATGAGTGGTAGTGGCCAATGGTGATGGTGGTAAAAGGTGGGTGGTGGTGGCCCATTGGGACGACACTAATTGTTAAGATTACACTGTTCATATCCTTTTAAAATATGTTGTACGTATTATCTTGCCCGATGCCCCGATGTGAATACCTAACTGGGATCAGGAAGAAACTAATACATGAAGAAAACACAATAGTTAACGTTCATGGGGTCCAATCGTCTCATAGCTTTCTTTTAACGGTGTTGTTTTTACGTACCGCATTGTGCCTACCGGACAACAGTAAAACAGACGTCTCCTGATGCATAGAAACCCTGTGAAATAGATAAATCATCACCTTCATCAAAACCAAACTTAGGGTAAATCTCAAGCTCGTCTTTTAGATGGTGTCAATTTATTAAAGAAGTTACCTTGACCTAGATTATCATGTGAGACAAGAATTGCGCCAGTATAAGCATTATACGTGGGACCCAAACTCACAAACATGTCTCTAGATCTCCATTTGGGCGAGCGTGACGGTCACAGTGTTGTAGTCGGTGTGAGAAGATTGAGCCGGTGATGTTGCATGTGATATATGGTGGGGAAAGGTGAAGATGTTAGGTTTGTCCGGTCCCACGTTTGGTGTGGTTTTCCAGAAAGCCGATTTGACCGGTCAATATCTTTTTTCATCAACTCAACTGCATCCAGCTATACATTTTTAGAATGTTTCATCTGTGACTGATTGTCCCATACAATACGAGTTGGATTTTATTTTAAAGGTTTAATTATATGTTACAGAATATTAGAAGTTAACTTTTATATTTATATACATTGTTAGTAATATAAAAAGGTTATGGTCATTGTGTAATAAGTGAGAAAGTATAGTAATATTAATTGTGTAATTGTGTAAATGTTAGTAACAAGTTTCTGATACTTTAGTCCCATATAGGCATATATATATTTATTAATTACTTGATACTTTAGTAGATGTTATGGTCATTGTGTAATAAGTGAGAAAGTATAGTAATTTTAATTAACTAAATTTATCAAAATTGATGCAAACTAAAGTTTAAACACTGATATCTATTTAGTAACTTGTTTTATCGGGTCACGTTAATAGTTTAGGTGATACTTTTGCCTATTTGTGGTGCTTTTGAAGACCAAACTTCTACATTGCTTTGAGTTGAACAGTATGTACATGACATAAATATAAAATCAAGAAACTAATACTTTTCTTTGTGTTTTTTATATATCTTTATAGTAATGTCAGGGATATATTGCGGAGATATCAATGTGTTGTGTTAGATGTTCGTGTTCTCACTTAAAGTCGTGCATCCCACGTTACTACATCAAATACTCACTTAATTTAAGACTTATTTGCTAGAGATAAATGAATTTGATGAAATTCTATCATAAACCGGTCTTTATTCAAAAGCTCATATAATATAGAGAGATCTTGATACATGCGAAAAGTATTGTTAGGGGGCACTTTGGGTCGTCTCTGCGAATTTGGTGTCTGAAGAAGCCAAATCTGTCTCCCATGGGAGATTGACCTCGGGGTATGATACTTGGACCGACCCGTGTTCGTGTTGT